>CAEFZX010025342.1:0-41467 GCA_903066825.1 Alfaro cultratus
CACGTATGCAAGCCACCTGGGGCCAGGCCCCCCCCCGGGGTTAAACCTGCACACTGCAATTAAAAAAAAAAAAAAAAAAAAAAAAAAAAAAAAAAAAAAAATCAAAAGGTTGGGGGTGAAGAAGAGAGCACCTGACAAACGTGGAGGAAAAGGCCAGCCCCTCCTCCAGTTAATGCCACGTTTCAGGAGGAAGAGGAGGAGAAAAAAATAAGGAACTAAAAAGCATGATGCAAGTGGATGAGGATGAGGAAGAGCAGCTCGGACCAGGTTACAGAGCGCGAGCGAACAGCGGCAGGTGAAGGAGGACGAAGAAGAGGTGTGAGGAAGCTGCTTGGCAAAGCTATACAACACAAACAGGAAAACAGTCCTAGTGAGGAAGAAGGGTGGAGCCTGAGGTCGGGGGAGGGAACACGGTTTGGCAGTCCCTTGGTTTGGCAAGCAGGAGGAAGGTGCTGTGGTCCCTCTTCTCCTCCTCCTCCCATGATCCGTCTGTACAGGGCTGCTCCTCATCTCCCCTCAATCCCCGCCTCCACAGCTGCTTTTTACAGGTACAGCTCCTTGGCTCTGATATGCTGCAGTTTCTCCCTCAGCATGCGGAAGGAGGGCCGCATGGCGGGGTCCAGGGTCCAGCACTGCTTCATCAGGTCGTAGACCACAGGCGGGCAGCCGTCCGGGGCGTCCATCTTGTACCCCTTCTCCACCCGGGGCACCACGTCTTTTAGTGGCTGGGAAACAGACATGCACAAACACACTGAGCAACTTTAGAGCCTCAATCAACTACTCTGCCATTTATAGCCAAGATTACAGTTTTTAAATCACATGCTTTGAAAAGCAGAAGTAGAGTCTCCTGTACAACCAACAAAAAGGCAGCAAGTGGTTTCTGAAATGGTAAGTTAACAACAAAACACTTGTCTTTTCCAGCAGCCATTGTACAGCACATATAGCAGTAAAACCAGCACGTCAAATGTGCTGGAGCTTTGCTGGGGATGCTTGGTAAGGGCGCAGTGTGAGTCATAAATTGGGAGGTTTTTGAAATGGCTTGCTTTCCAGACACCAAAAAACATTAACATATTGCCAAAAAACCAGCTGGATGTTTTTTTTATTTTTTAAAACGTACTGTTGCCGTTTTTAGAAGCAGTAAGGACCCAAATGAAATTATACACATATGCAAAATGTGAATTTTCCATAATAGATCCCTTTTAAGATTTAAAGTGTAAACAGGTTTTTTTACATGTACATGTCGTTAAATAAAAAGTATCAGAAAGCTCATATCGATTCATTGCATTGATGTATTTCATTTGTTTATTTCTGTTCATAAACAACTTAAACCTAAAATCCAGATTCTCTGAACACTAAAATATAACATAAAACCGATGTAGCTGTGTGTAAGTCCATGCATACTAATAGAAGGTTCAGTGGAAGGAAAAAGTGTTTTAGAAAATTGTGAACAAGCAACAGAGATAACGGAAATCTTGAGAGAAATGTAAAATAAAACTCATTTAGGAGTTGGGGGAGATTCACAAGTCATTGTGGTTGTTTAAAGAGTCAACACACACAGACAGATTGGTGTGTGTCAGTGATGATTTGGAAACCAGGCCATCTGCTGGTTTTAGTGCATTGCGTTTTTGTAAGTGCAAAGCAGAAGCAGCTTGCTAACAAGAAGTTGTAGAGCACATCATGCTTCCTCCTGCTGACAAGCTTTATGGAGACAGAGATTTCATATTCCAGAAGGACCTCTACAAACTGCTTAATGTAAGAATGACTTGGCTTTACCAGTTTGGTATCACTTGAGTGACCTATGAACTTGTCTGACGTAAACTCTACAGAGAATCCAAAGAGAATTGTCAAAAGGAAATTAAGGGACACAAGAGCCAATGTACACAGGCTGAAGGCCATTATTAATGCAACCTGAGCCACTTTAACACAGATGATCCCATTATGCCTTCTGCGTTGCTGCAGGAATTTATGCAAAAGGAGCATAAAACAAGCATTAAGTGCATAGACTGGAAGGAACATTGACATTTCTGCATTAAATATCCATTTTTATCAGTTTGATATAATATTCTGATTTTCTGAGAAACTGGATGTTTGGTTTTCATCCTCTTTAAGGTATAATCAAAAATAAAATAAAAAATCAAATTGAGTTTAAATGTTTTAACTGAATTACTGAAATAAATTAGGTCTGATGATATTCAAATTTACAGAGATGCACCTATACTTGTATGTTCAACAAGATGAAAAGGAAGCTGGCTTCTGATTCATTGTAATAAATGGCTGTTTTGAGGGGATTTTTTTTTTTTAGGAAATGAGAATGTAAATAAGATTTCAGCAACTTTATTTCCTTAATTTTTCCAATCTTGATTCAAAATTCATGAGAGGTGACCTTTATAATTTTAAAAGATTTCAAAATTGAGGTTTATTATCTTTTAGAAAATGTAAACTCAAACATTTAATACTTTTCTAAAAATGGAACACAATTAAAGCAAATTCCAAACTGTGTAAGAACCTGCTGTTTGTTTATCCAGCTAAAATTATTCTCCTATTGCACAAAAATAAAACCAGACTCAACACTGGTCCCAGCGCTAAAGTCTGCCATCTGCTGGTTTATCTCAAATTTGACAACCAGAGATGAAGAGCCAGGATACTTACAATTCTAGGGTAAGGCACACGGCCGAAGGAGTAAATCTCCCAAAGAAGGACTCCATAGCTCCAGACGTCCGACTTGGTGGAAAACCTCTGTTGGGTAAAGACAAGCGAACCCATTAACACGTTTTTACATGAAGTCATTCAGAAAGTGACACATAAACACTGCTGACATAATTAGCAGCGATTTGACAGGGTGATACAGCTGCTGCCTGAGGAGGTGCTGTCATTAAAGAAGAATGCACAAGATCTGGATATGAGGATCCTAAATTTAGTGCAAGCTCATATTTGTGAAGTTTGTTTGTAAAGTTGAGATTTGAGCATCTATGGAGATTATGTGCCCACTTTTCAAAGCAAAATAAATTATTTCCACATGATGCCTGCAAGACTAGAGATAAACATTTGAAAAAATTTACAGAAACTCTGCAAATAATCTAGAACATCCTTATATGCACGGGTTGCAAAGATATGTTCCAGCACTTGAATAAAATAACAGCTCGAAACAAACGTGATAACAGAGTATTATCAAAGTAGTAGGTCAGAGTTGAAAGTTTCAACAACCAAGAGTTGCCTTAAACACCCAGGAATCTAATCAAGCTTCCTTCTGAAAGAATCTCAAGAAGAATTATTATCTTATAAGAGGTGACATGTTTTTGCATTCTGTTGCCATAATTTTTGGCTAAATTTTAGTGTCATTAATAACTCATCTTAAAAATTATTTATTGGAAAAAAGACACAGTGCTGTTTAAGCTAGTAGTCGTTCTGGAGGGGTCACTATAAGGCCATGATTAAACAAAGTTTTACCAATTGGTATTAGAAACTGAAACTTGATCTAATTTGAATTAGGATCTAATTTGAATATATGTTCCTGAATTTGCCAAAAATGACAGCGAAGAATCAGTTGAGAACTTGAGTTTAGAGCTATTTCCATGATTTTAAGTAATGTAGATTACCTGAACCAGCTGAAGATAAAATACCTAAAACAAATCAGGGATGTAAAATTGACTGGTATCTTTGGTTACCATGGTACAATCTGCCTCGTATTACTGTTATGAAAATGCTTTGAGATAATATTTCGTAACTGCACTAATAAACCCAGTAAAATGCTTTGATTAGTTTAAATTAAAGAAAGCCACAGCCTGCCAGTGCAGATCTGCTGCTCACCTTCTCTCTTAGTGCTTCTGGGGCGGTCCACTTGACGGGCAGCTTGGCAGTGTCCTGTATGGAGGAGGCCTCCTTGGTGAGCCCAAAGTCGCTGACCTTGGCGATGTTGTCATCAGACACAAGCACGTTCCGAGCTGCAAGGTCTCTGTGGACAAAGTTGTTGGCCTCCAGGTACTCCATGGCTTCGCACACATCACTGTATGTAGAAAGAAAAGGACAACAATATCATAACTATAACTTTATTACATGACAGATTAGAGCAAATGTGTGATCTGCTCTTGACAAGAGGAAAAGTCAAATATAGAGACAGAATATTGTGTTTTCAGATCCAATATCTTTTCTTCCTTTTCTTGCTTGATTTCATGCAAATAAAATCTATTTCTAATGAGAAAAGCCAAGTATTCCATGTGTCCCACTGAAAACAAGCCACTGAATACCTCAGTGGATTAATACACAAATACCTTCAGATTGGAACATTTTTGCTCATTTTATGGTCTTTTTTCACAGGTGCTAGAAGACAGCACTGTCTTAACAACTGTTTAATTAAAAAAGGATTAAGTCAAAGCCTATATTTGCCAATGCAGCAGCCATTTTTCAGAGAAAACCATCTGAATAATCTGTCTGTCTGTAAACAAACGGTTCTGGAGTGCTTCCAGCCAAACGGCTGACGCCGTTCCCATGAAATTCTGCAGAACTCCTGACAGCTAAACAAACATTTTCAGGATTAAATCTAACCAAGAAAAAAAACTCACAGTGAGAACTTTAGCAAGCAGTCCCCACCAAGAACAGTCCGTCCTCTGGAGCGCAGATAGTCCACTAGGCTCCCCTGTGGGATATTAACGTTAGTAAACTGCTGGATTATGAAAACATCAAATTATATTTTTGATTTTATTAGAGAACACACCCACACTGATCTAACTGACCTTGGCCATGTATTCTGTGACGATGTAGAGGCTGCCCCTCTCCTCCACAATAACACCGAGCAGCTGCACCAGGTTGTTGTGCCTCAGTTGCCTTTGTAAACAAACAGATGGAGAAAATGATGCTGTTGGTATGCAAGAAAATACATAAATCCATTTAGCTGCTCATGCTAAAGTAAAACCTCATTAAGAAACAGAAATATAAAGAATTGTTTCAAATTACAGAAGAAAAAAAAAAAGTCTGATCTTACGTCATGACAGAGGCCTCGGCGATGAAAGCTTGTGCTGTGGCATCATTTTTGATACACTTTACAGCTACCTTGGTCCCTCTGTAGTCTCCCACCATCACATCTAGTCACGAAAGACATGTTTTCATTTCAATATGATGGAAAGTCATCCTCGTTTATTGCGATCATAGCTCTGATACAGGATTGCGGTTGTCCTGATCCACCTCTCATTTCTTGAACTTTTGCTTCCAACAAACCAGAATTTCTTGAAACTTTAAAAGTAGGGATGCAAATTATAGATTAATGAGTTAAATATGCAAACAAATAACTTAAAAATCATACAATATGATTTTCAGAATTTTTGTTTTAGAGTCACTCTGTTCACAGAATAAATGTAAGGAAGTAAAAAAGCAGCCAAGGTCTAATAATAATAATAAAAAGTGAATCATCTGCAGAATGATTTCGATTCTGTATAAAATTTAACAATAATTGTATTAAAAAAAAAACAAAAAACAGTTACTCACCTCCAAACTCCCCCTTTCCAATTGTCTGAAGCAGCTTTAGTTCTTTTCTGTTCAAGGCCCAGCCACCTGCCAAGAGGGGCCAAAAAGGGCTTAATAACTGTAATGCAACATTAACAATATTATCTTTTGTCCCGGAATAATCAGAGACCTACAATCAAAACTAATCACAGATGTAATAAAATACATTTCACTTTGATGAGAGCTCTTTTGTGTCGACTTTTAGAATAAGTGCTGCGATAATCAGCTATGTTCAGAGGGATGAATGAAGTTCAGCAAAGACACATGGAGGAGGAGGAGGAGGAGCCGGCTGGTACAGATTAACTTTGACTGCTGGTGAAGCCCATGAGTATCCACACACAAAAAAGATTAATCACCCTCATGATTAATGCTATTAGACTGTAGATGACAGCACAACCTTAGAGGGCATGTAGGGTTTGTATTTTACTCCATGCGCATGCATGTGACATTGCGCTTACAAGGTTAATACGACGGCAAGTAAACAAATGTCCCTGTGAACCTCGGTGCCAGAAGCCTAGTGGAGTGATGTAGTAAAAGTAGGGGAAACTTACTCCTGGAGAACTCGTCCTGCGCCGCCACTGTCCCTTCCATCAACTTGGGTTTAATCAGTCTGGTGCAAAGCCCGTCAGCGTCTTTGGTGTAGTGCTGCGCACACAATTTAGCACAATTAAGACGTCATTTTTAGGTTTACAATGTAAAACTATCCTGTTTTATATTTTATGAAGGCTTAAAACTGCAGGCATTAAAATCTTAGACATTGGGTGGTGCTTAATGAATCATCACTTTGTTCATACAATAATTCAGAAAAGCCTTTATCTGCAAACTGCTGCACATGAAAATTGTGATAAAAGGAAAACTGTTGCAACTAATAACAGCACAACTTCTTCTGAGCACTGTATATTTCACATCCAGATGTCATATCTGAAATTGAACCATAAATAGGTTTGACACGTCACTTAAGGCCATAGCAGTGACAAGACAAGGCTACAATAATACACAGCATTCTGTCAGCACGCCAGCTAGACTGATGCGACGCAGCAGAGGGGAAATTTAGTGAGAGGTCAGTGATTATGAGATTTTCCACACAACACAACAAAACTCTGTCATTGGGTCATGAAATCAGGTTGTACTGTGGTTCATATATTGTTATGGTTGATGTTTTAATACCAAATTCAATTTACAATTTTAGTCTACTTTCTCCTCTCACCATTTTCCCCTTAAATAATTAGCAATGACAGAAAATATATTTAAAAACTTTTTATTTCAATAATTCCTTCTCTGAATTGACCTAAATTCAAAGTTGAAACAAACAGATGCTGTAAAATGCGCATGTCAAACATGAAGGTACTTCTTGGGTGGGTTAGCATAACTCTGGAAACCCAAAAAATCAATTGATAAAAAATACAGATTTGCCAAAAATTAAATGTTCAAAAACAGAAAATTAGTAGTCGATAAAATCAATGTGTGATCTGCCCCAGATATTAGACAAATAAAAAAATGGAAGTTTGTTGGGTTCTGAGGGAGCTGAAAAACGTTGATACCTCAATTAGGTGTAAGTCACCATTACAACCACCAGAGGGAGAGCAAGGTGCAGGAAGAATGTACTCTGAACTAGCTAGTTCTCATACCTGCAAATGGATCCTCAAATATTAAATAAAAACATGTACATGGATGATTATGCTATATCTTGGATTTTCCTACTGTTGAACTAACTCATTTATGTGTTTGGTACAGTGTTTATCAACTGAAATGATCCACATAGTCTGATTCCTCTTGTGTAACATGTTGCAATTGACAAAAAAAGTGATTTACATAATTGTCTTAGCTAAATCAAGATCTCCCCATATGTAATTAACACTGAAGGCTGTGATTATGAAGTAAAAATACTCAATGAGTGCATAAAAGACAATACTTTTCCATCATGCAATTATATTGCTGCTACCACATGCAGCCATCTTTGTTTTTATCACATGCATAACATTACTGCGGATGCCATAACTGACAACAAGCTGTCAGCAAACAGTATGTTTAGGGATAAATAGAAGGAAGAAGCCATATGAAACATGCTGTGACCAATAACAGCAGAGCGCAGGAACAGACAGCTAAACGGAAAACACCAAAGAATGTGAAGAATCCTATCTAAGGCTATTTACAGGGGAATGCAGACAGTCGACCGGATAAAGATACGGAGAGACTGACAGAAGGGAAAATAAAGGAGAGCAGGGAATATGAGCCAGCAGGGGGAAGAGTGAGATGATAACAAAGAGAGGAGGACAAAAAGCAATATGCCAGGTATCCACATGGGGGATAGAGGGAAAGACTGACAGAGGGGAGGTGGAGAAAGGAAGTGGGGGCAGAATCGAGTGTGGAGGGTGTGAACAGGATAGACAGAGATTGTGGGTGGCTGATAATAAGAATGCACCAGAAATGGGGATGATCTCACTGCCAGCTGTGAGATCACAGCTGGCAGATTCCCATCGTCCACTTCCAGTGCCCCACGTGGTAAAAAGATGAGGCCCAATTAGAAGTGTGATAGCCGCCAATCTAGCCTCTCTCCCCCTGTTTATCTGAGAGGATGAAAGACCTCTCTTTCTCTGCCTGCCACCACGCCTCCTGTCTTCCCCTCTCCTCTCTGTCCTTCCTCTGAACCTGCCTTCAGATAGCGGGCAGGAAGGGAGCCGATCAAACAGCGCTCTGAGTGTATGCTTGAGTCTTGATGTTAAGGGAAAGGTGGCTGGTGAGTGTGAATCGGTCTTGTTTTGAGTTATGCAATCATGTTTCAGCAAGAAAGAAAACCCAAACTTTAATATGGTGGCAAAGTTTGTACTGTGGATTGTGAACAAAACAATATTTTTTCAAACGCATTATTAGTAACAGCACATTTCTTTGGTATTTTACCGGGAACCTATTAAGCCTCCTGGAAAAGGTTAGGATGGGTACATGAGCTATATAAAACATGTTCATTGCATTTTCTGTTCAAAATCACTGTTAGATAATGAGATTTTAGTGTGCTCCGTTGTGCCAATTTTGAGCTCATTTCATAATGAGCTGTTTTAGACCTTATTGTCACTTTAAATAAATACAAATAAGCCACACCCATTTACACTTGCATGAGAAAATGGATGCAAAAGTAGAACCTCCTGCACAGGTAACAAGAATGCAGCAAGTGGTTTCAGGATGGCAAGTCAACAACAAACCTTAGGTGGGTTTAATAGGTGACGGCATAGTGTCGTCAAATGAGACTTGAGGAGTTTTTTTTTAAAGAATTCATTTTGCAGATACCAAAAAACATTTACTTATTGCCAGAAAAACAACTAGGTGTTTTTTTTAAGTGCTTGGGCTGTTTTTAGAAACAATAGAAAATCAAACGCAAATACAAAAACATGCAAAATGAGAATTTTGCATATTGGGTCTTTTTTAAGAAATCTAACAGGTTTGTTCTTACACAACATGAGCTAATTTTTATTTATTTTTTTTTACACATTTTATTTAAAAAGCACTTCTTTATAATGATGATAACTGAGGAATACAGTAAGCTACCTGTCTAATAACAAAATTTAAAAGAAACAACCAAACAAAAAGAACAAAAAACCATCTGAGTTCAACCCTCACCTCAACCAACTGCATGAGATTCTCAAAGTACTCCTCCTCGTCGATGGTCAGTTTGCCGTTGTGGTAGATGATGCGGTAGTGCTCCACCTTGCCGTCGCAGCTGACGCACAAGGTGTAATCGCCGGGGTAGTTGGTGCTCTCCCTCACCAGGAAAAGACCCGTCTCAGGGGGGTAGAGGAGACGCTCTGCCTGCTCGCGAGTGATTTTCCCATGAAACCATCTAAAGTGATGGAGAAAAGAGAAAAGTTAGTAAAGCACAGAAAGGGAATGTAAGAGTTTGAAATAACTTCAACTTTATAATGTAGATCAAACTCCTAAAAGTTGTTCATATTTTGTCATATTACAACCACAAATTTTAGTGCATCACCTGACAATTTTATCTGAAATTATTGGAAAGTAGTGCCTAACATCACGGTAAAAGAAAACAACAATTTACAAAACTACTTTTTACCAAAAAATTGTTTCCGTTTACACCCTTTCATTCCGTTACCCCTCAAATAAAATCTAGTGCAACGAAATTCCTCTAGAAGTCAGCGGAAGAGTAAATAAAATGTTTGTATTTTAAGAAGACAACCAGTCGTTCTGGGACTAAGAGGAATACATCAAATGGGTCAGACATAAAAACTGGAAGAAAGACAAAAATCAAAAGGCCTTTGACTTGAGCTTCTTGTAAATGAACAAAAGTAAACATAAAGTCAGAGCAACAATCAACGCATACACACGTGCTAAAATGGCCCCGTCAAAGTCCAAACCTAAATATAAATCAAGAATCCACGGCAACACCTGGCTAATTCTCAGATGTATCCAATCTGACTGAGGTTGAACTAGCCTACAAAAAAATGGGTTTTTCAGCCTCTGCATACAAAAATCTGATAGAGGCGTACCCCAGAAGACTTTCCCACGGCGGTCTGACAGCACTGACTCATGGGAGTCTAACACAAATGCACGTTACTTTTTTGTTTGGTTGGAAATAAAAATGCTACAAGACAAAGTATTTTTTCCTTTTTTGTTTGGTAAATATCAGCAACTACTTAACAGAGAAGTGTTTTGCTTAAGGTAGTGCTTGCTGGAGGATGCAATTACAACACAAACCATTATCCCACCGGATCAATCGGGTCTTCTTTTTGTCAGTCAAACGCCTGCTGAGCCAAGAAGACGCCTCCTCAGAGTAAATAAGAGCTAAAAAAAGAAGTTCTATAAACTGCACTTGGCCACAGTTTCTGTACTGAGAAAAACAAATAAAAAAAAGAAGAGAAACTATGTCAATGTCACTAAACTTGTGAAGTTTCAGCCACACACAGTGATTTACTATCTTTTCTGAAAGAAGAAGCGAAAAACAGGAGTGGAGCAGTAAAGGGAAGCCAGCAGCAGTGCTTCCACTCAAACCAGAGGCGGAGGCTGTCTCGTCTTAGAGATTCAGTGAGAATGTACCTGGTTCCAAACAACAGGAAACACACACACGCACACACACAAAAATAAAGTCTGGGGGCAGAAGAGGAAACCGACATGCAAGCACAGCAATAACAGGAAAATACAAAAAGGCTTAGACGGGGCAGCGAGTCTGACAAGCCAAGAGACCCACTCCCGAGTGAGGTTAGGGGGAACTGAGAAGTGACCTGAACTTTTACTAAATGGAGGAGGAAAAAACAAATTGAGTCCTCTGCTAAGATACAAAGGTGCTAGTTTCTTTTTACAAAATGTCTAAGATCAAATGCCTTATTTTAGAATAAAGTTCAGTAATGCTCTTGCTTGCCTCCGACAACACAGAACACGGCACAGTTGTTCATTGACTTCTGCCATGACAATTCCATGAAAACAGGTTCTTCCTTTCAGCGTTTGCTGGTCAATAGGTGGTAATTAACTACTCTAATTGATTTATCCTGTTTTTTGGTGCTTGCCTCCGTTGCACCCTCCTCCTCCTCCTCCTCAGTTCTTGGGCTCATGAGACGTCGGAGGTCTTCGTGGTAAAGCAGCTTAATGCGGCTTGAGTTGATTAGATCAGCGATTGCAGCTTCTCCGATGGACAGAAGCTCTTTAACTCCCACTAATCTGAGAGTGGACGACAAGCTGTGTGAACGGCCGCGGATGCGCTCGGTGGAAACACAGTGCTGCTTTGTTCCGAGAAACCAACTGCAGTTTTCAGACGTGACATCATGGTGAAACAGGACGGAGTCCTAAACATGCTTGGTCCAACATGGAAGGAGGAAATAGGACACCAGTGTTTAATGTTCTTGTTGTTATCATAGAATGGTGCCACAATGAGGAGCAGAATCTGGCCACAAGAGGGCAGCAGAGAGAACAGAAGCAATAAGAGCCCCCAAGATGGCATCTTCTGCTGAGTATCAACAAGTGAGTATGAGAATGGGGACAGAAGACCACAGCTGAACCCTTATGTAACCCAGAATAGAGGGAGAGGCCATTACTGAGACATCTGTTAGTGATTCATGACAACATTTAAAATGTCCCTCTGCGTCACTAACTGTAATATCAGAGGACGGCTTGTGTATAAAGAGAGAACTAAAATGTGGTGATATCAAAATCCTAGCAATTAAAACCACTAAAATATGACCTGGCCTCCCCATTACAATACAAATATACAAATAATTTTAAATAATACAATATCACACCACAAATGGTTATCTAAGGTTTACAGTTATGAATTTCATTAAAGTCCGTCAGATATTCATGTTAAAAAGTTAAACTTATGCGATGTACATTCATTACAAAAAGCTATGTTTCTAGTGCTTATGTCTGTTAATTGTTATGACTGTTGCTTACAGGTAATAAGAGGCTTGCCCAATACTTGGAAATTACTGGAATGATTATATGACTTACGATGTATAAGCAAATAAACTTAATGGTATTAATGCTTCTCAGCTTTGGAGTCATTAAAGACATAGACCCAGACAGCTTCTATTAA
This sequence comes from Alfaro cultratus, assembly GCA_903066825.1. NCBI lineage: Eukaryota > Metazoa > Chordata > Actinopteri > Cyprinodontiformes > Poeciliidae > Alfaro > Alfaro cultratus. The sequence continues at coordinate 12,029 of CAEFZX010025342.1, forward strand.
GCTCTTGGGGGAAAAAATATTTCCATGTCAACATCATTTTATCTAATTAGTGGCTTCTTCTGCTGTTAAGGCACACACAGAAAAAACTTTAATGACTTTACCAGAAAATCACAATTCCCAAAACATGTTCTGCTGCATTCAAAACATCACCAAATACATCTCTGGCCAAGATAGCCTGAATGCATGGTACTAATATAATTAATAACTATATTTAAAAATTATTACTGCAAGCCAAGTAGCACTTAGTAAAATGAATACAACACTGAGCGACACTGAAGTAACAATAAAGACAATAATATTGTGTAGTCTTAAATGATAAAACAGAAATGTGATGTTATACTATATTATAGCCTACAAAACCATAAGTAAGACTGTTGACTCACTGAGACTCTGCAGAATGTATTACTACAGAAGCTGTCCTTTAACAGATGCCAATTTAAGCATATTAATGATACGAGTGAAAAAAAAAAAAGTGGGATAGAAAAGGGCGCATAAGCAACAGGAATAATCCTCACATTGACAGAACTGTGAAGCAAATCTGATTCAAGAATTTGCCTCTATGCAACATCACATTAATGCAATAATTCATGCAAATATTGAGTTTATATAAGCTACGGTGCAAAGATGTACTTCTCAGAGACTGACATTTCTGAATTAAAAATATTTCTTTACTGGTTTAATGCCAGGGTCTGCAATCTTTACAAATGGAAGAGCTGCAAAATATTGCATAACCTTTTGTGAAAAGACATTAAATATAAACTATAGAAAATGTGTGGCTTTTTGAGGTTTTAAAACAAAGAAGACCATAAAACAGTTATCAAAGAAGCATTGATTAATTTTCTTATATAGGATGTTGATGCTTAAGATAAATTATGCAACCCCCCACCCCCCAAAAAAAACAAACATCTAGTTTCCAAAGTAAGAATGGGAAAAAATATATACATTACTAGTAGTTGTGCCATTCTGTTATGAAAATACAATCCAGGATTTATTCCATGGAAGAAGAAACTTAAAAAAAAGATCTGCTATATGTATTTTTTAATTTCTTTTAAGTTGGTTCTCCACTTTTTTAGTCTAATTATTAAGAGTAATTCTGGAACGTCCAAAGAGCCACTTGTGGTTTCGGAGTCGTAGGTTGGTCTAATATAATGTTCAAATTCAGAACAGAATAAATGCTACTAAAATATAAATGTATCAAGACTCTCCATTTCACTTTTTGAATTGAATTCCTGAAATAAATAAATTTTTTTAGTGATGCATCTATATATAAACCTTACACACAAACACTCCAGCATGCCAGAGCTGGATGAGCATTCACACCGATGTGGACAGACGATACCAGGGGTGGAACGGAGAAAGAGGTTAGAGGTTTCAGCAGCAGCTCATGAAGAAACAAAGGGGGTCAAAAGTCAGTTCAAATGCTTCCTGCCAACATGATGTGAAAGTCAGCCACTGTAAGTTAAAGAGGTAATGCTGACGAGCACCGGCACCATAATGAACGTGGATCTGATTTCACTAACACAGATGTACATAGTGTAGATTATACGTTTCTTTGAAATGAACAAAAGATCAACCAAAATGGCAACTAACTGCTAATTACCAATTTAATTTTCTAAGATAATGGAAAAATGTCAACATTTTACCCAATTAGAAATTGAGTATAGCAATAGCTCACTATAACTTCTTCTAACTTCAACTTATACTAACATAAGCAACATTTTTGCAGCACTTGTTTCCTTTCGCTTCACGAATGAAAAGCTCATTTTGAAGTCAGAACATTCAGGTATTTTCTGTTACTGCAGAAAGAGAGGCTTGGCTTTCTTGTGTCATTTGATTTGCATGCAGCTTTCATCATGTTGTCCTCTTTTACTTGCCACAATTTCAAAAAGAGCCACTCTGTCACTCTGAAGCGGCACACAGATGCTTCTGGCCTCTGAGACAGTGACACAGATGAAATGAGACACCATAAAGGCGGAATTTCCGTGGATTGATGTCAGAACTGTGTTTTCCCCTCGCTGCAGGGAACCAAACAACTTATTCACACGGTTGAGCAGCAGACACATATGTGGCACAAATGTGCAAGATGCACAACCATAGTCGCATCCCTGCAGTATTTCTCCTGCAGTGTTTTTAAAAGTGTTGCATAAGAATGCTCAGCTGCTTTCACAACGCATGACATGCTCCATTAGCACTCTGGTACTTACGGCATAAGACTGAGCTTCCCTCCTGATTTCACTCCTTCCCGTTTCTGGACGTAGTTGGCCGGAATGGTGCCCTCTCTGCCCACTGTGTTTCTTGCTTTGTACCAGTTTGGATCCTAAAGGAGTCAAACACCAAAAGAGTTAACTTCCATCTCTGATGAAGCTGAAGGCCCACTCATCTGAACAGTACATTTAAACTACCTGCAGAATAAGAATCCACAATACATGGCCACAATATGATCTTGCCAAGTTGCTTTTTTGTTGGTTTGCATGAATGTTAAACTCCCTCAATAAAATAAGGAGTAATTGAGATAGATCTTAATTACAGCATAAAAAAGCAGTCATCAGACTTTGGCTCCTACCTAGAATAATGGACATAATGTGTTAATGAAATCTATCAGATGGTAAGATTAACATCTTAATCCATTTAGAGATGTACAAGTGTACAGCACTATGGTCAAAATGGATATCCTATGTTAATAAAACATGCAAGAATTTTGGCTTGATTAATAAAAAAATGTAGTAAATAATTGGTTTATTTTGCAGGAAGTGTCTATTGGCTATCTAATTTCCTTTTGGTTATGTATATTCCAGTAGTGTCTCTTCAGCATAGTACCCTTTTGTCCTCTCTCTTTGTTCTTGTTCTGTTTGTTGTGCTTTCTTTGTTTTAAATGCAAATGTAAATGTGAAAGAATTTTATCACAGTTGATATCAAGCTTTTGTAATCGCAATGTTTCAAAAATAAAGACACTTCACCACCCACAACCTAAAAAAAAGAATTTTAAATATTGATTATTGATTGTATCTCATCTCCTCTTTCTGCTCCTATCACATGTAGTAAAGATAACTCCCTTTAAAGGAAGTATTAATTTTTTCAGATAAGTCTCCTTTCGAGGAATTATGAGACTGGTTTATACAATTAAATGACGTCTAAATCCACTAAAACAAAGTAGGAGGATAAATCAACACCTAAAAATGTTGTGCTCATGAAACCATTTCTGGTTCCCTTTACAACATTACCCTGTTGAAAACAAAATCCACATGGATGGCAAACTGCAATTCACTTTGTGCATGAACTTCTTTTGCAATTTTAGAAGTAGTAGCTCATTCTGTTGGAATGGATCAGCCCTCACTCCTTATGTGCATTCAAGAGCCTCACCCCCTAAATACAATTCACACATTAATGCTTGTCATTCCATTTAAATTGAGAATACAACTTGTGAAATGAGTCTCACACAGTAATTCTTACCCTGGTGACTCCAATGATGGTCAGTACATCTCCTTTACAGAAAGGCAGGTCCTGTTCAGTGCCAGGTTTGAAGTTATACTTGGCAACGCACTCTGTGCCAGACGACCATGGCACCTGCTACACAGAAGACACAGAAAAAGCACCTTTAAATTGTAGGAGGGCTGTCACAATTTCTCAAATGATTTGAGTATTAACATTGTTAAAATTCCTCGAGGCAAATTGTGTGACTCAAAGCTTTGTTAAATTTTGTTTCACTATTTAGCTCACCGTGTTAAAGCCGGGTGATTATTTATGTTGTGCAACACACTTATTCAGTTGCGGAACGCTAAGTGCTAGCAGCAGAACGTCCAATTTTCAAGTTTGGTCCAGGGAATACAGGGGAATTTCATTGATTGATGTCCAGGTTTTTATAGTTTTTGGGGGCACCAATAGAGATCATTAAAATGACTGGTGTGTTGCATGGAATACGACACCCCGTCTCCTCTCGGAGTAGCTTCCTAGCGGCTGGTTTGGAGCAAATGGCGGTGAAGAGTGCGGTGGGTGTATGCATATAGGTGGAGACATGGAGATGTACACTGAACTCTGTAGTTGATGCTTATTGTAGCGTTTCAGATGAACTGGAAAATTAATTTTCTACCTTCCTGCTCACAAAAAAATGCGTGGCAGAGTGCACTGTGGCAGTACAAATGTGTGTCTGTGTGTGACGAAAGTCATTGTCAGGCAAATATATATCAAATATAATAATCAATATCCCAGTTGTTTTTAATGAAAGGCAACTCTAAAGAAGAGGGGTTTAAGCCTATATTTAACAGGTGTTTCAGGATCTTTGAGGTTTTTACTAAGTTCCAGATTAGTGGTGTAAAAACTGAATGCTGCTTCTTATTCTGGGGATGCAGAGCTGACCAGAACCAGAAGACTATAGTGTTCTGGAATTTTGACTGGAGTGATGTTGACTGTGGTGATGTGCTCCATTTTACTAGTTTTAGTGAGACTGCAAACAGCAACTGGCTGATTTTTTTAGGCAAACCCATGAAGACAGCAGTTTCTTTTAAATGTCTTATTGAGGGTCGTTCTTTGCATCCTCTTTCAATTTTTTGTCATGTAGTACAAATGAACGCTCAATTTCTAATAAGACAGTAATTGTTTATCTTAATTCCAAACTGAATAAATGCATAGAAGGCTTTAAATAATCTATATGAAGCTGTAATGCTGATGCAATAGTTTTGAATAATCCATAAGTGCAGACTACCCATCATGATTAATGCACTGTCATCATTAAAACTGCTGACCTGATGTTTTCTGTCAGGTCTAATTGAAAAAATTCTTAAATAATAATGTGAATGAGACAAAATAAAGTACTAAGCAGTGTGAGTCTGTGGCTTTCTTCCCCAAAAAAGTGAAGTTTGTCACTGACAATAACATGCTATCTGCTGGTGAGAAATATTATCCGGTAGCACTAATATGCTCATATACTCTCCTCGGCTCTAGTTGGATTGTGTTGGGAAAATGGAAGAAGCACTGTCACATCTTAACATGGCATGTGACAATGCAATATAAATAAATTCCTTTACTACCCACAGTTTACCTGGCCAATATACAATCTGCTTAGTGAATGATTAAAAAACCAGGTCAGCTAAAGATGGAGCCTTGATGGTCAGTCAGGGTGTTTTTTCTAATTCTTTCAGCTTGATCTAGATGATTAAATGAAGATGAAAGACTTCAATCTCTGAAATGTTAACATATTTCACTGCTACATCAACTTCCTCATATTAAACAGTTATTAATATGGCCTTGTTTTAATCATTTTTACCATACTGATATGGCAAAAATGACTGATATTGGCCAATGCTGATGTTAATGCATTATTGGGTATGTGATTTTTCTAACAAAATGAATTTGATAGAACACAATTGAGCTTCTTTTATTATAAATTTTGCTGGAAAAAGGTTGACAATCGTCAAACATTAGTATTTGGTACAGATGTGGACGACAGCAGCATAGAAAAGCTTTCCAATTTCCATAGCTTTATGGTGTTAATACAGTCTGATTAATGATCAGGTGTGGCTAAACTTCTATAATTAGTTATTTAATTTAGGAACCAAATGTTTATATTTTAATTTAAAAATGAACCTAGTTCAGTCATTTGTAAAGAAACAAATAATTTCTGCAAGTAATTTTGGCAGACGTCTTGTAAATGCATTCTTAAAAGAGGGCAAGAAACATATTTTAAGGCCACTCCTTAAAGTGCTCTACAGATGACTTGTGTGATAAAAATGCAAATGGCAAAAATGAGTTCAACATTAGCCTGTCAGAAGCTCAAGGATACCAAAAGAAAACAAGACAAATAAAGCCTTACATGGATAGCAGACATGGTGAGGGGAATTGGGCAGCAGGTGTCCTTGGGCAGGCAGTGGTCACTGTTCAGCTAGTAACATCAGAGCTGTAATACACAAAAGCCAACAGCATTAGGAATCACACACATTAAACAATACATCAGAAACTCTACAGAGTCTTCCAAGTACAAACTGAAATAAATTGCACTACTATCCCTCTGTTCATTGTTGTCGTCCCTTCCACCAAAAAAACAAAAACAACAGGTGCAAATGTGTCTCAAAGACTGAAAAAAAATGGACTCACTGAGAAAACCTTCAAAACATCAACAACTCTGAACTATCAGAGGGAGCAATCAAGTTTGGAATGCAGTTTATCACACAATAACTCATGTGGATGTTTATTATGCAGCGATGCAGACTGAGAAAGACAGAGGAACGAGTCACACCTAACTGATTTACCTAGAAATTAAAAGTGATCGGCTGCAGATCAAAACAAGTGAAGATTTGCAGATTCAATATAAAAAAGCTCAAATAATGGCGACCCCATTTGGTGCAAAATAGGTCACATTTATTTGACGTCTTATTGAATTTCAAGGTCCTTCTTTTTATCCATCAACTTTGAGCTTCAGCTCATACCCCCTATTTTGAAGTATATTAAGATGAACAGTCAAACAAAGAGGCAATTTGAAAATGTCAACTGTTTATTTTTAGTTTGACTGCTTTTAAGTTCCTGTGCAGTCATTGGTCAGGGTTGATGAAGCTAAAAATCTGGCAATTTGGTTCAAGAGACAATTTCTTGGTGAATCTGTAGTCTGCAGTTAATGACCGTAAGCAACCATAACAAGTGTTATGGTTTTCCACTTCAGAGGTGAAGTAAATGGAGCATGGTTTGACTGTAATGTTGAAGGCAGGAGTTTTGTTCTTAGTGGAATAGATGCACTATTCCAGACACAGTCTGAATTGCTTGCAAAATAAGATAAAACATTTGGCTAACTCAAAGAAGCCAGTTTTCTGAATTTACAGAAAAAAAAAAATGTGTATTTTCAAAACAGCAACAAATCAGAAGCAGCACTCTAGATAACAGTAACCAGTCACTGGATAACAGCAACCACAGTGACTCCCATTCAAAGCATCTTACTTCCAGCTTGTGCCAAAAACAGGAAGTTGAAACAAGGATGGTGGAGAAACACAAGGAGGAAGTAGCTGACGCACATTTTCCAAAGCTTTATGAAGGGAGAACTGGGTTGTATCTGGACAGCAACATGGGCAAAAGTGTCTGTGGTTAAACCAATCACAACTCATCTCAACAAACAAAGAATAGCATCAAAAAACTACAAGCTAAATTCTGGACCAAATATCAAAGCCAAAATAGGTAGAATAAATACATAAAAGAGATTTTGAAATCTCTCTTTGCTGTGTATAATCTTTGATCCATAATAGGAGTGTAACGACCAGAGAGCACCAATGGCTAAGCTTCGAAGCATGACCATATCCTGTGTTGAAACAGGAAAGAGCCTAATTGCAGACCAGAACAGACGTGTATGCAAACTGACAGAGCCAAATTTGTCTGAGGCTAGGCTGCTCCGGTGAATCCAAAGGGAACACGCTTCTTTCCTTTTTGCCCTTCTTTACCTCTGCAACACCAACTCTCAGCCACACTTGCTGGCAAAGTGGTAGAGGAGAAACAAGCAAATGCTATTCTTATCTCGATCCAGAAGTGAAGAATGCCTGCGAGCTATTCAGGAGATTTAGCATCAAACTGTTGAAATCTTTATTCTTAAGGGAGTTGAGTGGTTCTCAGTAAGGCCTTGTGACTTCTCAATCTTCTGCTGGTGAATAAAGAATGATGCACTTTTAAATGGAACAACAATTCTACAAGAAAATAAAAGAAGATCCAGGAGATGCAGCACAGTTGTATTTGGAACTAGGTTTATTACAACAAATAATAGGACGTTCCAGGACAAATGTGGATATTCAGATCTGCACTGAAGATCTGTATCACAAGTCAAATTTAAAAGGTTTTGGAGACCTTGTTTATTCTGGAAAGACTGCAGAGATAGTGGTGAACCAACAACGCCATCACTGGAAATTTTAGAGCAAAGAAACATTGCATGAACAAACTCTCAGACAGCAACTGAACCAGAAATGGGATAAAGAACAAAGGAAAGCACATTTTCTCTTTGTAAACACTTCCGTTCTGTTTCACACACTTTAAATCTGCAGTGAAAAACTAAGTTTGCTTTTTAGCCATCTGCAGGTGTTCATGCAGATTGGTGATATTTATCCACTCAGATTTTCCGGACATAAAATATGATCAAAAGTTCTGATCCAGCAGTTTGATTTTATTTCTTACTTTTCACAATTTTAGGAATTGGAAACTTCCACAAAACTTGAGAAATTGACATGACCTACTAAGAGAACACATGAAAAGAACTTTAATAAAAACAGCTGTTTGTAAAGATAATCAATGTACCCTTTAAATATTCAATTACAATACAACTCCTGCAGATTTTCTCTCCGTGTCTCGACAGAGAAGTAGTTCTGGACATTTATTTATTGGTAAAACTTAAACGTTTTCACTCATAAGTTTACAAGCAAATCTCTACCATTTTGAGGGGGTTACCCTATAATTTTGCTTCTACACTCACTCTGCAATATGCCAGGTGCAAGAAAAAGAAAATATTTAAGTGTTCCTTTATCATGGTTCTCTGGATGAATGAAAGTTTAAACATGAATCAAAAGATAGTGTTTTTATCTTCAGACTGCAGCAAGTAATTCTTATAACTGAGAAACCTTGGACTGAGCCATTCTCTGTGCCACGTTAATTTTAAGGAAGATAGAAGATGGTCTAAAGGGAAAGTTTCATGGAGACGTTCCAGAATACTTGTCATTGTGAAATGTCATCTTGTCTTTTATTTATGCTAGATTGAAATCAATAGCCCTGGGTAAAGTTGAATTTAATGAGCAAGCACTAAACAATAACTCTCACTACGCTCAACAAAGAAGAGCATTGCATGAACAATAATTGCAACATTCCTACTGAATTCCACGACTGGTCAGCAAATGACACTATTCATTTGCAACAGAGACACTTCTATATGCAACATTCCCCATCTTCAGCAACTTTTTGTTTATTATGCTTCTGCAATCTGCTGTTTTCTTTTAAAACCTAAAATTTAGCTTAGACTAAAATTCAGCTCTCAAAGTAAAAACATTATTTTTGCTAAATGTTTAAATCAAATCATTTATTTGATCAAAAATGACAACACGTCTGAAATATGGTGTAATGAATTGTATTTCTTTAGACACCCAAACTAAAGTGCTTTATCTGCATCCTTTTATTTTCATTTCCATTCAGATTCAAATCATGGAGCATCCAAGTATAAATCGGTTTGCTATGAAAAGCATTATGCATTTACAAATCTCTGAGCCAGTAATGCTGAAACGGTGCTTATTACAAAACAGTACCACAATTCAGCAAAGGAAAAAAAAAAGTAGTAGGCAAATTAGCACCCATTTAATTTAACAAAAACCAATCAATTCAGATTTTTGGGGGTTTGCCTGATGAATCACTGAAGAGAACCAGGTACTTAAAGATTACCTGTCCTTGAAAATAATATGCCACTGAGGCACATTAAGTTTGCACAGTTTCTAAAGAAAAACATTAGTTGTCCAATATTTCTGGATTTTAATTTGCTGGATGATAATATAAAGTTGTGGAAAACGTCTCAAGAAAGTCAAACCTCTGGCAGAAATTTTCTGGGGAGAAGTAAGAAATGCAGACCTGGAGCTGAAAATGGAAATGTGGTAAACACTCAGACAAAAACATACAGCCAAGATTTTATTAAAACTATGGAAAACTGTGCAGCTGCTGAAGAAGGTAAATTAGTAAACATATCTAATAATAGTAACCTGTACTTGTTTTAGACAACAAAAATGATAGAAATGGTGGCTATGTTAAATTTATTTGATTAATTTTAATTATAGACATGGAGAAAATCTGTTTAAAATTTGCTAATGCTAATGTGGATAATTTGTCCAGGTAAGAATTAAACAGCGATGGAATCGGGTGCATAAATGTGTGTTTTTTTTTTTTTTTCCTTTTTGAAACACAAGTCATGTTTAGCAATAGAAATAAGCAAATGCGGGGTATGCTTATCACTTACGTAGTAGACTTATTCCACTAAATGAGTCAAAACTTACATCCTCACCTACACTTTGTCAGACCATCACAAATATGGAGAGGACGAGTTGTGATAAAAGTATCGCATCATACCATCTTATGATATAAAGTCCTTTTAAAGACATGCTAAAAAAAAAGTGTGAGCAGAGTTTTGTCCAGCTGCATCAAGTACGGAATGACATGGTACTTCTCCTCCACTTGTTGCTAGCTGAAAGAACGCGAGTAGACCTTTCCCTCACAAGAAAACAAACCCATCTACTTTGAGAAAGAATTTGGGATCACAAGACACATCAACTGTTTTCACTGAAGGTCATCATAATGCTGTCAAGATCTGACTGCTCTGTGATCTGCTGACTTATACAAGGAAACACTTTCCTAACAAACAAATGCTATTTATTTAGCACATAAATCCCCTTCATTTATTCCTAGACTGCAGGCAATTCAAAAAAGCTCTTGTAGTACATGGAAATTTTAGTGCAGTAAAGTTTTAGTAAAGTCCCACACAAGCAGAGCATGAAGCTTTCACTGTAGAGTTTATTAGCAACAAAGAGAAAAGTGTGGAAAAATATGGAAATATGATGTGTCGTGTATGCAAATATTCAGTACAGGCTGCCAATAAAATGCTTACAGGGCTGAGAGTTTGCACAGAGGACAGCTTGGAACTGTCAACAACAAATGACTCGTTGCTGCGTCAAATTTCCCTCTATGTAAAGCACTTGACAGTAAAGCTGCCTGCATCAGTAAAATCTGAAAAATTTTAAAGAAATAAAAAGTCAATATTTTCAGGTTATTAAATATATATTTTTTGATATATAGAGAAATCTCCTTTGCATGAGCCTGTCAGAGTTAGCATTTTAAATACAAAATTGAAGAAATTGTATTAAAATTTTAGACAAAATGTGGCCTTAACCAGACTGCGTTGTGCAACCCCTATTGTTTGCATGTTTTTATTTTTGATTTGCATTACAGTACACAGGGGTTTGTGTCAACCAGGAAACAGGCTGTGGGAAAAGGGTCAAGTTTTGTACATCCTTAGCCTCAGTCTTCTCAAATCTCTCTCATTGGCTGAGCAGTCACTACATCCACATGCTTCAGTGATCCCATAGCTCTGATGTCTGGGGTTTAAAGCTGGACTAAAACTACATTTTTATGCAGCGCTGCTTCTTCTATAAGTCGAAACAAAACTACTAAATCGTTGAACTGAAAGTACCAACAAAATACTTTTAAATAGAACATAGAAAAAAAATTAATTATTCAAACATTAAAATAAACAGATGTGCCAGAATGTGGCACATATGCGGAGAATAGCAGCACAGCACTGCAAATTAGGAACAAAACCTAACACCATTAGCAAAGCAGAGAAATAAAAGGGAAGACAACTATTACAATTAAATCCAAAAAAATTCAAAGTTAACGATGAGCATAAAGCTATACTTTCAAATTCAAGCTGAAAAGTATCAGACAGGCATGAGAGAGTGAAATAAATTAAGAGATGCTCTTGCTTACTCAGCCATGATGACTGTGGCTCTGTTTGCCATCTGCCACATCAAATGTTTCCAGCGACCGTCACCTTTTTTTTTTTTTTTTTTTAATCCCCTGACCTCTTTGTTTTGTCTTTTTTAGGATTCTGCAGCAACAGAAAGGTAGCTTTGGCCTTCTGGATTTAAATTATTTGGATATTTTTAAACACTTATACTAAGTTCAAATATAGTCCAACACAACCTGAGATTTAGAGCAACAAACAAAGATGTACGTCAAGGTTTTTTGTTTTTCTCTCCCACACACATAGTGACTGAACATGGCTCAAAAGGAAGTGTATGTCTTGACAAGACACAGTAACAGTATTGACTACTTTCCTTAGGATTCTAATTAATTCAATGATTATTTTGAGCTTTAAACCAGAAATTGCATCTAATTCCCATGAAATCTGATACTTGTACACCCACTGTGCTGGGTATGGAAGGACGACAAGCACAGTGTCCTGTGGCTGCAGGCTATTCCACATTGCTCCGGACACCTCAGGAATAATCTGCCTATCAATGCATCCCACATCTCACAAAAGGTCTTTCAAAAACATCCATGAGGAAATTTAAATGATTCTCATTTACTCTGCACAGTTTGACAGTCCAGTTTTAGGATTAGTACAAAAAAAATTACAATGAGAACATGAGCCTATCTACTTTCCCTCTTCACATAGAAACAAAGTATCTCCTTCACATTGTACCCAGAAGAGTAAGCTCCAAGTTAATGTTTTCTTAATGCAGGTAAACCAATAACTATGCAACTAATGTGCCTAAAACTATGAAAAGAATTTGTAATGTGTTGTAAAATACACATCTGATCAAAACAGTACTGTAGTAAATTCACAGTCTACTTTAATTCAGAGGAAAATATCTCTCTATACATTATTGTTTTAATACATCCACTTCAAAACTATACAAATTCCTGTAATACCATGCCAGCTGTTGAAATAGCTTTTAATGACATGTCAGACTCCAAGTGGGAAAGTTTGGGAAATTTTACTTCAGAGCATAGCTTACCCCTACCGCAAGCTGTCAGTCAGCTGTGTATGTCCAAATGCAGGAGAACTGCGTCACTTTCCTCATTTAAAGTAAAATGAAAAGAAAACTGGGTGAGAATTTTCCCAGTACTAACAGAAATGCAACCATGGGCGAGTTAAGTTGCCTTCTGATGAACAGAAACATTGTTTATTTACTTGACAAGTTCTTATCACATTACCAAACAGAAGAAAAACAATGTACCGCAGAATAAGGATTTTTTCTCTTTTACAGATTTTTACTTCTTCCACTGTTGTGTAGCGCTGCCACAACCAGTCAACATAAATGATCACTAATGTCAAGTTTTAAATCAAATGCTTTTAGTCGACACAGTCTTTAGACAATTATCCTCATTTATGTAACCTTCAAAATGACTGACAGCAGTATAGTTGTAAAAAAAACCAAAAAAAAAACCTGACAGCAGTCTGGAGAGGAGCTTTAAACAACACGGCTAATAAAGCGTCTGCTTTCATTGTGAAGTGAGTCGGGGTTGTACAGGGTTTTAAATCTTGTCAAAGCTGAAGTGGAAGGCCTTCATGTAAGGTGATAATGAACAGGAGGATTAGATGCTATGTAAGATTTTGTCTGAAACCACAGAATACAATACATGCATGACGAGCAGCTGAAGAGACGACATCCAGGGCTACAGTCGAGCAGCAGAGACCTCCATATCAGTCAGCTATATTTTATATATTTGTTTATGGAAAGATGTGTCTGAATTAATCAATGTTCCAATTTTTAACACATTTAGTCATGCAAACAATATTAAAATATATCCTTTGAGGAAAATGAATTTTTAGTTAATCTAAAAAAGAAAAAAAGTTGATAGATTAATAAAGAAAAGCCACAAATGGCAATTCTATTCCATTCAAGTTAATGAAGCAAATATTTTAAACCTTTTGCCGAAACGTAACAAGAAAATACCATACTTGTTTCTGTTCTCAATGCAATAAAATAAAACCAGAATAAATTCTTAACTACTAGATATTAAAGATAAAAAAACATTATAACGTGATGTTTTTAGCAGCAGATTTAAAGGAAAAAAGAATGTATTAAGTAATATATTTTGATTTAATGTGATGTTTTTAGCAGTAGGTGCAATACAAAAAGCATTAATTAAGTGATATATTTTGAATGCTTGTTTTAATATCATAGAAAAATACCTGCTTCCAGAATATTAAATTACAAAAAAAAAAGAAAAACATTCAGATCAAAACTGGTCCAATACCATTTTTTTAATGACTGATAAAGCAGTGCAGGAGCGAAAACTCTCCCACCACATGCAGGCTGAAAGGTGGGCTGACAGGGAGCAACGCTCCAGCTTGCCTCTCTGACGTAACAAGTGACAGGCCTGGGCTCGCTGCTGATGACAGATTACAAGAGCAGGGATGCAGGAAGCAGAAGAAAGAAAGGAAGAGGGAGACAGAAGAACCCGCCCACCCATTTCACTCACCCCCGGCCCCCTTTGAGCTCTGGGAGGCTCCTGGCGTGGAGAAAGCAGAGGGGGAGGAAGGGTAGTGATGGTTGCTTATTGTTTAAGCTCTGTGTGCCGCGGTTCCAGGCTCAGCACACACTCATCCAGATCTGGCTATTTATATCCACACAATATCCATGCAGACAGAGGCAGGCTGCAGCCGTTTTCATCATTGAATACATTACGGAGACTCTGAACCGAAGGGTCTGCCTGCTGAGATGGTGTCCATTTTCTGATTCTTATTTTTTTACAGGATATCCCCTTTTATAAATGGAGAGTCTCTGTGTTTGCAGAGTTGTAAGCTGTTAATTTTTTTGTTGTTTTAAAAGCATATGCAAACTAAAAATCTAAATTAGCTTTTGAAGATAGAAAAACCGGATTTCAATCCTCATCAGTTGAAAAACACCTGATTTAGGTCATGAGATCGGGTCAGCCAATCTATACTGGTTGGCTGTAATGTAACTTGAGCTAAATAAGATCAACAACTGATTTCACCACAAACAATAACAAAAACGTCTCGCTTTTTACTCGTCTATTTCTGATACGGAAAAGAGTCAACTAGCTCTTTTCTGGTCATTTTCTACCGTAGACAACTGGTTGAACTGGCAAATTTTTTTTACCAAAGCCAACTTTAATAGATACCAAAGGCTAAACATTTTCCAGGTAGTGATTCTAGTTTGTTCTTTTGAGCCGTCAGCCAGTCTGTCATGGAAAATGCTGAAATGATAAAATTGTAATGGCAGTCACTTCTGCCATTAATATAAATAATTACAAAGACCAACAGCATTTCAATTAGGACTGCGCCTAGGTAGGAACTTCCAAAGCTGAATTTTCTTTTAGACAAGTACTGAATCGTGAATAGACAGGAGTTCACCGCAAGAAATTCTTATTGGCTTCAACGCTTTTCATGAGTGTTAATTTCATTTTGTTGACAGTTCAAATCATAGTGCAGAGATGCTGAAGGGACACAAAGCTTAGAAACATTAAGGGCAGCGGCAGAAAAAGTTAATGGTACCATAGAACGTAGAAGAAGCCAATAGTAAGTAGCGTGTAGGTGTTTGGGAGATGACTGGACAAACTATTAATAAGTATGAGATGCAAAGGGAAGCTTAAGCTAAACTATAAATGTTTTTACCATGTGCATTGTGATGCTTGCACTTTCTTCAAGCAATATCATGAATACATTCAATGTATGGATCTTTGTGCCACATACAACATCTAAAATGACAATGTAATGATTTAAGTGTGCATTTCCAAAGCAACCACTTTGCCGCAGTATCTGATTTGCTGGAAGCTCAGTTTCACTTAAAGTTCCAGAACACATCACTCAACCTCCTCCTCTACAGTCAAAAACAAATGACACAGATTGTTTATCAGGTGATGTAGTAAAACTGAAAAAATATAAAGAGACCATCTCGAGATAGAGTTCTCAGTTTTACATTTCAGATTTACAGAGATGTTTTGGAAGCGTTTCTGCTCCTGCATATTTGATTCAAAGGATTAGTTTACCTCCTCAAAATGCCATCATGTGAAAGGCTTGTTAATCAGCCTAGTGTGTGTTAGCAAGGAAACACTTAAAACATGTAGGACCGTGAGATCTGAGGAATGGTTGGAACTACAGGATATTTAAGAAATCATCTTGGAAGTCTTTCATAAATACAATTCTAATTTAAATATTTTCGTTTTATGTATTATTTGAGTCTGGAGGATCTTTTATTTTGAAAATCCTTTAACCGGATTCTCTCAGTTATGTCTTGCGTGCCAACATTGAGCCACACGCAGCAAAATGAGCAAGAAACAGATCAGATGTCTTTGGAAAGTTTCTTTGCGAAAGAGAAAAGGCCCAGAGAAGAGAGAGGAGAATGGATTTATCCCGGACTGGTAGGCAATTCCCACATTACAAGCCCGCTCTGCATAATATGCGGCGACCGGCTCGTTAATGAGGCAATGAGGCCTTCAAACTTCGCCACTTAGAGATCAAGCACCCTGTCATTGTCTCTCATCACTCCCAAATGGGACCGTCTCGTTGCAGAGAAACAAGCTCAGGGCTCCCATTATTCGTGAGTTAAAATTTTCACTAAAGTAAAATGTTCGTTTTTGTGACGCTTCTGTATCTTATTTTGAAGGGATATGTAAACGTTACCATAGCGACCACAGTCAGAGAGCGTTAGGGCAGTGGTCGAGACAAGATGAGAGGAGTGGAGCTTGTGAGTTTTAGGTCTGGTTTACACGACACAATTTAAGGATTGTCGGCCGATTTTCCAAACTTCTGTGACCACAGAGCCGATAAAAGTACAACAGGTTCGATCGGTTCGTGTGTCCAGGGCCACACGGCAGGAGCAACACACCACACACGAACCGATTCCACTCACGAACATCCCGATTCCAGAAGAAAATCCAGTAAAACCCCCAACATACCATACGTAAATTTAGAAGAACCAAACACGGATGACGAAGAAGAAGCAGTAGTGATAGTTTGTGGGCTCATTTTAAGCGATAAAAGATGTAACAAAAAGAAAAGCTGTTGGATAAAAGACTGCGGGAGCAGCCGCTCTATTTGCTGCACTATGATTTGGAGGTGAAGCAGATAGAGGGGCTATCTCCCCCCCAGGGCACAGCAAAATTGCAAAGTCTTGACCGGTCAGCGGTAATAAAAAGGTTGGGGACCACTGGTTTAGCATATGTGCGGTCTGAATATGGGTCAGACCAGGTGTAGATTATGATGTATAGCATACTTTTGCAGATGTACTAATTCTAATAAGTTTTATTGAAAAAGTTCAGCAAAACTCCTGCTTTGTTTTGTAACTCGACTTGTTAAAGAACATATCTGCTGTTGCCTTATGTGGGAAAACAGCTGTAATTTGCAAATTTTGTCCTGCTGTGTAAAAGAGGGTCAGAGTCTGACTTCTTGCAGCTGCATTAGAGTAGGACATTATTGGAATGAAGAGAAGATTTTAGATATATCCATATCGTGCCACAAATTCAAAAGAAACTGGTATTAAGTCTAGTCATATCGCCAGTCCCTTTCAGATGGATGCATACAGGGAGTTGCTTAAACATTTTAGGGCTTGTGAAGAATATAGAACATATTCTTATAGAGCACTGCCTGCTGCGGATGCTGCTGTTTTCATCGCCTCCCCTTCCCCTTTGATAGCCAAGCATGACAACTCCACCATTCAGAACAGAGGAGGAGATGAGGAGGCAAAGCACGACGATGGTGACACAAAGAATCTCATTAGAGGCAGCCACAGTGGGGTGCTGGTACAATATGGCAGCAGCATTAGCAACAACTGCAGCTTCAAATCTCTTCAATAAAAGAAGCATTCAATGGCAACAGAACAGACAGAACAGAGAAAAATCAGACTCAGTGAGCAGAGAAAGAGGCAAGGGAGGGAGAAGCTACAGGCTGGCCAGCAACTGGAATTGCAAATTGTCCTGGATCACTGTTAAGGCTCAGGAAAGGGATTATAGAGATTACCTGCACAGTAAGTAATCTCAAATTGAGAAAGAGATTCAATGTCCATAGCCGCTGAAAAAAGAAGGTAGATGCAAGAGAGCAAGAGAGATGGAGAGTACCCTCAACGCAAGATGGAAAACGATATGAAAAAATTATGCTCACAGATGGAGAGGACAGAGGTTAGGGAAGCAAGGACACAGCAAGGAGGAAGACAAGTGAGGAGTGTAGAGAGGCTCTGCATCTGAGGCTCCATAATATTAACAGCAGTCTGTCGCTTCCTGTGCCAACCATGAATAATCCAGGCTCCACCCAGCAATGCCAACATGCTAAATTATTAATTCACAACCACAGACTAGCATTAGCGCACACTGTGGAGCACCCTGTGGGGCGCAGGCACATTTCCCTGCTTAGAATCAACAACAAGCGTGCGTTCACATGCTGAAGGCATTTGTGCGCTACATGCATATTATTAATACACTCACATAAAGTAGTAAAGACATTTCTTTTACTGTTTCTGACAAATTACTTTTTAAACTTCCAAAATTAATGATGCCTATAACGTGTAAAGACAACTAAAATGAAATTGCTTGAAACAAAGGATCTGATACACACATTTATTTCTTCCATCTTGGTATGCACAGTAAACAACAGCAGAACCTGTAAAATTATGAAAATGTTACTTCAGTGATTAATAAACGCAACCAAACTGTGTTCAGATTCAAAATTAAAACTCACCTTAAAAATAACCACTTATCACTTGTTACTGATTCAGCCGTAATAGAACAACCCAAGAGACAAAACTAACTAGGTCACTCTTTCCTTTCCTAGTCTACATTAAAAATGGAGCCTAATTATCTCGGAGGAAAACTGTCAGAATTAACCAGCCCAATGTTTTGTTTTTTAGCTTTGTTGAAGATCTTCGGGTGAGTGTGTGTGTGAGACTCCAAACTAAGCACTGTGGTCACATCACATCAAGTTCTGACAGCAAAGCTTTGATCAACTTCACGACTTCTGCAACAACCAAACAACAACCCAGGAATTACTAAACAACACTAAAAAAAAAAATAAATAAAAAAACCCTTTAGGTAATATTCTGAGCTTCTTTTCACAAGTGAAACAAGGTTTCAGGAGTGATAAATCCCTAGATGCACATAAAGAAATATGCACGTAGCACAAAAGATATTTTGCTAATGCAGGGCTGCTGTTTGCAGAGGCACCAACTGCATATCCTGCCTGCAGAGAGAAGTGCTAAGGGAACTCTTCAATGAAAGCCTAACACAATGTGTGATGATAGCCCTGTTCACTTCTAGCTCAGTTATTGAAACAAAGACTTACACATGACAACATTCAGACAAATTCTGATAAATAATAAAGACAAATCCCCAGATGACACCAAAGTTATATATCAAGTATGAGATTATATATGTGAAAAAATGCTACAGTTTCATGGGATCCAGTGAACTGGAGTGTGCTGATGACCCCTTCCCTCCCAGTGTGCCTCTCTACTAGCACTGCAGGCCTCCACATGTTGTCCCATCATCCTAGATGTTTAAACTTTGACTTCTGTTCTAGTTTCCTGTCTATGGTGTAGAAACATGGGGCCACTGGATGAATTAAACACAAACATCCAATACAGAAATGCATAACATCATCTAATTACATGTATTTAAAAACAGAAAGGTCCACTCCCTCTAACACTCAATAAAAAGGCCTTTAAAATGTAGAATCAGTCACATTTCTGTAGCTGTAGATTTGGAAAATACCTTTTTAAAACAGCTTGGTAGTGCACAGTTCAACGCTAAACTGTACTAATGAAAAGATGTTTGACGAGTTTCTAAATTGTTTCTAGAACATAAATGGGGGAAAAAAGAAAACAGCTTCAAAGATGAGCAGTAAAATGACTGAAACTGAAAAATGAGAAAGGTTCAAGGCTGGTATAATGTTTACGTTTTGATAATCATTTTCCTGCTACTTTTGGATAAATCCATATTTCAACACACTTACAAGGCTTGATGAAATGCTGAGGAGGATTTGTTAGATTAAATTAATAGTTTTGATGTATACATTTAGACAAAAGTACATACACGGTTATAAAACATTTCATCTCAGTTTTTTATGCATTGCAATTAATTTGCACAGCAAATTAAAAAAGCATGACTCATCAATGTAATGTTTTGATAGTAAAATATCTGTAAAAAATGTGCAAAAGTTTATTCTGAAGCCTAATATGTATAGCATAATACAAACTCCGCTGAATAGAACAAAATTGAATCCAAGCAGCCAACTTCTGACGTAAAAACAGCATCAAAACCCTTTAAGTGACCAGCAAAGAAATCATTTAGATTTACCGTTTCTGACAA
The DNA here is from genome assembly GCA_903066825.1 of Alfaro cultratus. NCBI lineage: Eukaryota > Metazoa > Chordata > Actinopteri > Cyprinodontiformes > Poeciliidae > Alfaro > Alfaro cultratus. The sequence continues at coordinate 31,844 of CAEFZX010025342.1, forward strand.
ATTACTTTTTAAACTTCCAAAATTAATGATGCCTTAATGTTTTAGAAAGGCTGTTTTAGATCCCTTCTAAAACATTCAGAAGGGATCTGGAGAAAATTGCTTTACAGTGAGGTCAGATAAAGCCCCTCTTACAGCACTAACGATTGCCATGCTGACTGAAGCACTGCAAAGTCAAGCTCCTCATTTGGCACAGATCAGAAAAATTAATTCACAGGCTAACATTTATCCACGCTGACTCTATGACAACATGAATTAATAGCTAGGGAGTGTCTGCATGTTTTAAATGTTTGGGACGGTACTACTTTCCCAAGAGACCGAAAAGGAATTAAAGAAACTTGAGATGAGAAGCTTTATCTTCCTTCGACGACATCAGCAAATATAGCAAATGGTCTGTGTGTACGGGTTGCATGTCACGGAAGAGTGAATTCTAAGTACCTAAATTATACCCAAGCAAACTGCATCATTGGCTATCGCTTTCATTCACCATTCAAAATCAAAAAGTGGTTTAAAAATCAGCGAACACAACTAACATGCCTTCATCAGACAAGGGGAGGACACTCAGCACTCACTGGGTTAGAACAGAGGTCTCAAACTCCAGTCCTCCAGGGCTGGTATGCTGCAACTTTTAGATGTTTCTACTTCAGCACACCTGGCTCCAATATTAGCTCATTAACAGAGCTCGGTAGAGCTTGACTGCCTGCTAGTGAGGCAATTTCATCAATTAATTCAAGTGTATAGGACAAGGAGCACATCTGAAAGTTTCAGGACTATGTCTGGCCCTCGAGGATAGCATTTTGTGACCCCTGGGTTAGAGACAGAATACAACCTGCTGAAATCACCAGTCCACCACACAGAACACAATCATGTGTTCACATTTAGCAATGCACACATTTAGCTAGTTTGGCTTGTTGTATTGGTTTCTATTGGGGTAGAAGTTGGAGTACTTGAAAAGAACCCATTCAAGCAGACCATGCCAAGTCGATCCAGAAAGACCAGATTCCTGGATTAGAACCCAGAACCTTCTTAGTGTAAGGCAACATGTATTCAAAACAAATTCAACAAAATAGCTATGTTTCCATCCAATTGTCATGAATTTTGAGTGAACTTTAAACAACGCAAAAAAGAAAAAAGAAAATGCATATTAGACACGTTTCCATTAGTTGATTTGGAGAGAACCAGCCAGGCTTCGCAGAGCATAAATTTATCAAATGTTGCCGCTCCTAATGGCTGTAGTAAATCAGATGTAGAGGTTGCAAACTACCAGAAAAATGGAAATACCTCCCATCCAAGCTGGAGGTGTGGACTTAAAATTTCTTCTGACTTTAGTAGGGCTGAAACGATTCCTCGAGTGATTTGAGTACCTCGATTATTAAAATTCCTCGAGGAAAATTTATCTGCCTCGAAGTTTCGTTAAATTATGTTTTTTTTATTTAGCGCTCCGTGTTCCGGCTGGGTTATTACTTGCATTGCCGAGCGCTCTCACTTCAGCCTGAGTTGTTGAGGAAAGCTAAGTATTAGCAGCATAACGTCCAGTTTTCAAATTCGGCCTGGGAGGATTTTATTGATTGATGATAATGTCTGGGTCTTTGTCATTTTTCCGGGGACCAATAAGCATCTTTAAAATGACTGGCGCAATGCCTGGACTACGATGGTCTTTTCTCCTCCCCGAGCTGCTGCCTGGTGGCCGGTGTTCAGAGCGAACAGCGGGGAAGAGCACTACAGGTGTATTTATGCAGGTGAGCGGATAGACTGAACACTGCGGGCGGCTGCGCATTAGATAATTAACGTAAGTGTAGCTTCACAGACAAACCGGAAAATTTATTTCATGTCATCCCGGTCTCAACAAATGGGTGGCGAAGCTCATCGTGGCAGCAAGTAGCTGGTAGACGTGTTTCTGTGTGTGACTAACAAAGGTGTCAAATCTCGTCGCCAACATAAACACAAAAGCTTTGAATGTCTGAGCAAGGTGAGAGTTCATCTATTAAACTGACTGAAGATGAATACATAAACCAAATGCTGGAGTATAGACATTTTTTATAAGCGTATTTGTGAGCCTGCCTCTTTATTATTGAATTGAATAGAATTTCAGATTTTTGCTATGCGACAGTAATACTGCTGTTATGTTAGATTTACCAATGTTTTATTTAATCTTTTTTTAATCCGATTAATCGTAAGAATAATCGATAGATTACTCGATTACTAAAATATTTGTTTACAACAGCCCTAGACTTTAGTGCCTCTTGTGAGGCACAGACCCACCTGCGAATGGAAGTATTCCACCACTCCCATCACAGCCTAGAGTGACTCTCGCTGACCACTCCAGGCCAACAGTCCTCCCCTCTGTGCTGAGGTTTGGACACCACCAGTGGATGGGAAAGTTTGTTGCATCAGAACTTACTCAGCAAATGCGTTTCCATCTCCCATTTTAACTTTTTTTTTCCAAATGAGCCAAAAAATAACTGCAAGGGACCATAAAAACCTTTTTGCAAAATTGAGGAAGTTAATTTGAACTTTGCCATTTCCATCAAAAAGTTCTAATGTGATACTTGAAAATCACAAAGCACAGCAAGTCATTCATGAGATTAGCATTTTCATTAAATCTCAAGCAAAACCTGCTTCCAGATAGAAGGACCAATTTAACTTCTTCAGCAAAATCTTATTTAAAAACTAAATGACACTATTTCTTGTAATTTAAGAAAACAGAAAAAAAATGAAGGAAATTCCGCAGGACTTTTTTAATAATCCACCAAGTATAAACAAAATTCAATTCACTAAGGTTCTCAGCCTTCTGTCACATAAATTCAAACAACTCTAGAGCATCAATAGAGAGATAAAGAGGAAGTCCAGAGTCTCCCCGGCATCGCCATCACTACTGATTTATTTCCACCTTAGGATTACCAAAATAACTCAGCTGATTTTAACATATCTTTAAATGGAGAAAATGGTATCTTCCTGCTGACTGCATTGTTTTCCTTATACTTCCCTGACTGGTATGAGTATATAGCACATGAGTGATCATGACGTAGGTTTGGTTTGATAGTGCCCAGAATAATCATACAGTGAAACCAACTACAGCAAACATCCACATACACAGGAAAAGGTGGTAATAGTCTTATGAAGGAAACCAGTGACATGACATTTGTTTGGGAGGGGATTTTCTGTTTAGGCTTCAAAAAGTTTAAACTGAAAAGTCCATTGTTATCGTTATAAATTTGTCACAAAAACGACAAAATACAGGAAACAGATGAACCAAATAACACCTCACATGTAGGTATTTCTAAGTGAAGTACAGATTGGTACAGTTTTAAAAAAAGTACAACATGGTACTTAATGCACTATCTGGATTTTAGCATCGTTGCAATACCAGCAAAAGTCAAGCAGCAAGTTATGGAACATAAGATTTAATGAATAGCATATAATTTCTGAAGACACTTTGAGCAGACAAGTTGTTGAAATGTGGAAAACCTCAACAGTCTCTCTAAAAGCAAAACAAACAAAACGCTTTAGTTTAGCTATGAAACAAATATCTTTGGGGAAATAGGAAAGTGTGATTTGAATCAATTTGACATAACTGTTTTAGTAACTGCAAAAAAAGCAGCACATGAAGTAATCGAATAGTTATAAGGATCCAAAATAAATGTAAGTTGGTTAGCAACATAAACTTTACTAAAGTTTTAAAATGTCATAAAATTTTCTATTGCCCTGTTCTGACAGTTTAAAGTCCCTCCCTGGTTTTTGCTGTGCAATGTTTTTCTCGTTCTTACAAAATAAATTTATTGGATGTTACAACAAAAAATATAAATTTACATAAAATCATTAGTGTAAGGTAATGTTTTTAATGTTAACATACAAGATGTTTGGGAATCCGTTTTAAATTAAATTTAGCTAAAAACTTTATGAAAATAGTGTATTCAAAAATCACACTGAGCATCCCATACCCAACTCTGACCATAACATATCCACTATCTTAGGATAGTGCTGGAAAAGACATTATACAATTTTACTACTAATTTCAATACAATATATTAAAAAAAACATTCAATGTAAACAGATTTCTACCATGTAAACTTCTTAAAACAATGCCGTTTACACTGTCTTTGGTCTAGTCGAATTTACAAAAAATATCTATTCCTTTTTTTCCATTGAAACCCATGTGATAATCCAGTAAAAAACACCCTCAGTTTAAGTATGATAAAGACAAAAGTTAGCTTCCAGTCACAACTGGCATAAAACAATAAGGAAATCCTCTAAACAAGGAGAACATTTGAGTTGGCCAAAGTACAGTCTCTCTTATCAGGATTACCCCACATGGAAAATAATTAACCCTGACATTTAGAGTGTCAACTGGCAGCCAAATACAAAGCACAGGTGTTAAACATTAATGTTGACTTTTAGTACTTTTTTTTTTAAATGTCTGAGAATCAGAGCAAAAAGCAGAGTAGACATCTTCAGTCGTTTCTGTTAGATAATGGGAAAATCAGGCTAAATTTTATTTAGATTCTAAAGGTTATTTTAATTTATAAATTTAAATAAATAAATTCTGTTATGGTCATAAAAAATTAGAACATAAAAACAAACTCTACATGGTGATGATTACATACTCTGAATAATAAATGAGTATTATTCAGAGTATGTATTGTTGGAATTACTATTTTTCCACTATTGGTTTCATGGGAGAAGGAAAATACAGAAAATCAATATTGCTTAAAATATAAATGATTCATGTGCTGTTTAGGGATAACATTGCATTGGCTATTTTGACTGGTGTACCTTTTATAAATCACTTGTATCATTAATATAATGACCACCACAAAACATTGTGATAAATGGAAAGTTCATATGAAATTTTTAGATACATCTTTAGTTTGATAGTGGTTAGTGGAATAACATGGAAGAGTATCATTAAATAAATGTTAAAGATTTCTGGTTGAGTTCTGAAATATTACAACTCTACATCAAACTTACAGAAGACACTGACCAAAAGAAACCCCTATTAGTTCATATTAGGGAAGTACTTAATATACTAAGCTTACAAGCTCCAAAAACGTATACTTTCCTCTCCACAGACATTTATAAAAAGGACTTAATCTTTATTCAGACAGACCGTAAGTTCTGTATTAACCTACAAAACAATGACTACATACGAATAATATATTTTTCCTTATTACATGGGCGGTTAGAATCTACTAAGATTAGTAGAAAAAATTTGTGATTTCCCAAATTCTCACTCCCAAATATCTTCAGTGTTGAAAGAAGGAGCATTCACATTTTTCTTTTTCTAACAGCACTTCAGGAGCAAAATCCAAAAATAGGTGTAGATTAAAAATTAAAGAAACGAGTCAAAACAGTCATGAAATGTTAATGCTGTGATTTCTTCCCCTTTTCATTTCCCTTAACCTTTCTAATTTTATCCTTGCTAGAATGCCAGCAGAAGTCAAGCAGCAAGATTTGATCAGGGAAATGGGATGTAAAGCTGTCTAAAATGCCAGTTTCTAGAAATGTTACAAAGTTTAACATCACTTTCTCTGTCAGAAGGTTACCAGTGGGAAACTTCTACTGCTTGAGGGTGAAACACTGAGACTCAGGGGTGAGCTGGTAATAGAGTCCTGGCCATCAAAAAGATCCCCAGGCAGCCACAAGATAGACTGAGCAGGGAGTGTACTTGTAAGTACTTCACTGCACAAGGTTTTAGTCTCACTACTCTGCTGTGCAGCATGATTTCCTGAGAAGGAGTAGTGGTAAAATAGATTCTGTCCCCAGGTTGGAATTTTAAAATGTTTTTCACAAAGCCACTGTGTAAAAAATAGCAGGACTGGTTGTGGTTAAAACAAATCTATAACACGTCATGTGTAGGTATCACATTTATTGAGGTAAGGACTGGTTACAGCTTCAAAAAGTAAAATGCCGTCTTACTGAAGCAGACAATATGGCTAATTAACAAGTCAAGTCACTTCTTAGACTCAAAACATTATATATCAAATCAGACTGATGTTTCTTCAAAACATATGGACATCTATTTCAAGAAAAATAATGAATAAATTATTAACAGTCTGCTAGCTCTCTGATATTTTTGCTGACAGATTTAAAATTTAATCTCACAAATTGAGACTAAATTAAAGTTTGACTAATGATGCACCATTCTGTTAGTGAGTGAAATTGGTCAATTTTACCCTGATCAAAATTGTCCAACAAAATTTCACTCCTTTAAATAAAATGTTCCATGCTTTTACTCCAGCTATTTGATTCTAAGGCACTTGTCAAACAAAAAACAACATAAAGATGATGTACATACCAGCCAACAACAAACTAGAACTAACCTGATTATCTAGTTGAGAGAGCAACATGCAGTGCACACCAAGGTTTGCCTGCAACCCCCATTACACCTGCTTCAGGTTTGATCTGGTTTAATAGCTCTGTTACCTTAAAGACATATGTCACTGCCAGCTTTAAAAATATTAAGCCTTTAAGTGTTTCTGAAAAGGCTTTCAATGTTTTTATTTTTTGATTTGCTCATGTCTCAGAGCCTGGGAACAAATTTCTCAGCACAGCTGGACTGCCTCGCAGTCATGATGAATGTTTAATACATTTTTGTGCAATAACTTCTGGAAGAAAACTATTGAAAGCTAATTTTCTGTTTTGATGTTCACGAAAGAGAAGACATTTTGTGGTAACCGATGAGTTTTCCAATAACTGTAAATCCCATGCAGTCAGAGAGGTTTATAATTTTTTTACTTAGCATCAGTGTTTTTGTCAGATTTTATAAAAGTGCACAATTGTTAGACATCCATTTGTGGGAGGTTGTTTTTTATTAAAAGGTAGTTAGGTTTTCAAAGTATAATTTATCTGCTTTGTGTACTTCAGCGAATGGTTTAACAGTTCCACTGAATCATTTTATTTTCTCTAAAATCAGTGAACCACACTGCATTGTGGGAGAGAGGTGAATTGTGTACTCTAATTTCTCCCATTATACACATCTAAAACTAATTAGGCAGGATATCAAGATATGTGTATTGTATCACACTGCAGATGCTAGTCTTTATGTATTGTAGTACTCAGTAGGATAAAGTTTTAAAGAAAGAAAACTATCTGGTTGGTCAGAAAAACAAAAATCAGGATCAAAAACTACACATAAAATTTATAGATGTGTAATCTTTACAGGGCTGTAAGGAAGGTGGCAGCAGCCTAAGCACAATACATAAAAATTGTGATGAGATTAGTTTTGATTTACTCACATTCCCCCTTTCCTCTGTTTCCTTTTCCACCATCATTATGTTTTCATCAATATCTGTGAGGTTTAATATTACAGGCAAATCAACTATAGCAGTCGTGGGCATCCGGGATAGCAAAAGTTAATCCAACTGGTCAAAAGTACAAGTTGTGCAAAGCAATCTAAATATGACAAGCTATCAAATATTGCCTCCAAGCAGCCAGTAGCAATATTAAAAATGCTTGCAAAAAGACTTTGCTGCGATTTGATTTATTCTGCAAATTCAGCAACACTTGCAATAATAGACAGATTTTTCTTTTCAAACAAAAATCCTTTTCAATTTTCTTATTATGTAATAAAGTAAAGCCAGAATATTTTTCCCTAGGTTAACATATAGGGAGAATAAAAAAAAAATCACGATTATTGTGAACTAATTTTTGAACGATACTTGTTGTGCTTAACATGTAAATTTTCATCCCCCAAAAATCAAATATACAAATGATCTTAACTGCACAGTCCCTGATGTGAACTCATGTTGGTATGCGGCAAAACAAACAGAAGACAAGAGGGTTACATGGGAAACAGATGAGACCAATAAAATAGACCATAATTCACAGAATGTCGATAAAGAAAGTATTTAGAACCTCATAAACAGGGGAGTACAGTTTTAATGTATGATGCATCTGTTTCTGAAAGGGGAAGAAGCAGGTGCAGAGTTTATGTCAGTTTCCATTTCCTTTACTCAACTGGACCATGACCTGCTTTCCCACTTTGCATGTTACAAGGTCCATAATAAAAATGCATATGCAATAATGTGCATGTTTATCAGACACCAAACTCTGCATGCCTGGGTGAGATACTCATGAGCTGCTTTTTATTTAAACTTTGGTGCTGAATGCATCTATGTAGCGTGACACAGAGCTAGCAGGGTCTACTATATACTTTCTGTAATATAATGTAGCCCATAAATACCTGTATCTTGTTAGACTGTGCATGAGAGTCTCCAATAAATCTGTCCTCTTTTATTGCCATTGCTGATTATAAAAGATGAAGAAACATGTCGGGGGTGGGGGGAAACGTGGAGGTCAGCGGGCCTTGGATGGTTTTCAAATGAGCAATGAGATGGATCCTGTGCAGACAGAGGAGCCATTTCTTCTCTGTTGAGCACATAAGCCTGGCTCAAAGCTTAACATGAGACAGCAACACTGCTATTCACAGAGACAAGCCCTCTCTCCTCCCTCAAAATGGATTCAGAGCTAATTTAAAGACGGCCAACATGAAGCTTTTAGAGCAGTCTTGTGCTGCTGGCCGCACATCAACTGGACAACTCTCACCTGATGGGGAATAAGTGAGGATTACTGGCAAAGAAATGTGTGACAAGCGGTACAAAGTGGTGTGCACAGGGTTCATCTGAAATGCTTCAGCCTCTTGGGTCAAGCACTACAACCTGAAAGATTCTTGAAACTATAGCCTTTTGACTAGAATCACAATAAAATACAAAAAGTAAAACTGCAAGACATCCCAGCACATGGCTAGCAGTTCAGCCCTGACAGATCTGGCAAATGGGTTGCTAACATGTTGCAGTCTGGTTCACCAGATTCATCAGAGAATAATGAATGCCAAGCCAAGCCCCTACCCTCTCCAAACAATCATAGTAACAGATTTCTCCAGTAAGACATCCACAGCTCTCATCATCAGCTCCCACTTAACCAGCACAGAACAAGCTGATGACATTTCATTTCACAATTTAGGTATGAGCCTGTTACCGGTATCAAGGTCTACCAAGGTTTTGTGGAGGTACGGTTTCAAAACTGCTAAACATTTGATCCACATGGTTTCTATTAGAGATTCACAACACATTCTCAAATTCCAGACACTGGAATCAGACAATTATGCCTCAATTGGCAGGTCAAAAAATGAAAATGTTGACGTTTCTATTCTATTAAAAGCATCAAAACTAAGAACTTCCACAATTTGGGTCTACAGACACTCATATGTATGCACTTGCAAGCACTTTTTAGGTTAATTAAAGTCAGATAAAAACTTAAAACCCTGTGTTGCTGCATAAATAGTAATCATTCAAGTCCTTTGTTTTCTGTTTGGATTGAAAGTTACAATTGGAATGCCATTTGTTCTTCTTTTGCATGATTTAGTCCTTTGAAAAGACAATAACTTAAAATGGGAATCAATCTAACACAGAATTGGCTGATCAATTCAAAAGAAAACTAGATAATTGTAAGCCAGAAAACCAGAATTGGTCCATTACTATTTCCAATAGTTCATAGTCTGATGCAGGGGTGGGCAATCCTGGTCCTCGAGTGCCGGTGTCCTGCAACTTTTAGATGTAGCTCTACTTCAACACACCTGAGTCAAATAATGAGGTCATTAGCAGGACTCTGGAGAACCTGACTGCACTT
>CAEFZX010025346.1:0-27029 GCA_903066825.1 Alfaro cultratus
TACTCCAAAACGTAGTCACAGTATGTCCAAAAGAAAAACATAAGTGCAATCATTTGCATATTGAGTCTACAGAGGCTCAATATGCACTCCCCACTCAGCTCCCAGGTCACTGTTGAAACTTTGAGTTTTATGTCAAATCCACATGAATTAAATTACAGAAACTAATTTTCTCACTGCATCTTTGAAAACAATAATAATAATAATAATAATGATAATACAGACCTTTGGGCACTTAAATAACTTAAAAACAACATAATATGTAGGAGAAAACATAAAATACAGAAACCCTTCAGCTGTGAGTTTGACAATGAGGAACAGCAAAAGAAACAAGTCTATGATTTTAACTAAAACGTGCAGATTCATCATACCGTGATGATTTAAATATGTCTGCTGGAGCTCAAACATTTCATCCAGCTTTCATATTGTCAAGAGGAGGAATAAAAACGACTGAAAGGCTTTCAGAAGGCCAGTCCCGCTTGCACAGCGTTTTATTTACAGAGTCTAACAGTCTCTGATTGGACAGAGACTGTTAGACTCTGTCCAATCAGAGTCAGGTATTGTGTAGTTGGTGCTTTTAATCAGTTTTCAGTTAATTAAATCCAGGTCTATGGAACACAAAATGTCACTAAAATCACTTTGTCCTTCTAAAATCTTTCAGAAAATCACAAAAGTGCATCCAATCATATCGAATTGTAGCGTTTGCCAAATATTGTGATACATACTGTATCGTGATCAGAATATCGTATATCGTGAGGTTACTGTATCGTGACATATGAAAAAAGGGATAGGAATCGTTTAGACCTTTTCCTATATTGCCAAACCAACAATATTTTTTTTTTTTTTCTTGTTGTATGTTGAGTTTGCTCATGGTTGCAACAGGTTTGCAGGCAGGGTTTACTTATCCCACTGGTGATGTTGAAATCGATCCTTGAGACAGCCTAATAAACTATACAACATCCTGTTTTACGGTGTCCTGCTTTAAGAGCACCATGTGAGTCACACATCTAGGTTTTGAGCTCTGTATTGGTTGCTCTTTGGTTTTCACTTGACACATCTGTATTTTATACTGTTGGATAAAGTATCTTGTAAACATTACTTTCTTATTGTGACTTTTAATATTCCAAGCCTTTGTTCACTATTGATGTTGTGGCATTGTCTAAAGCTGGACTAAAAGAGAATAAACTCTGGACTTCATACGGTTTTAAAGTGGAGCAGGAGAAAAGGTCAAAATACAGTTTTCTAGTTTCTTAGGTCTGTGTAGATACTGTAAATTATAGTCAATGGGATGCTAAAACTCATTGAGTGGTATAGGGTGTTTGGGATGATTAAAGAGAGGGTCGAGTAAAATATGGGTAAACTGATAAATGATCCCTAATGTTCTTAATTTTGGGAGATCTGCGATTGGATGATACTGGCATGACAAAACCAATTTCATTCACTGATTTTTATATACCTCCAGAAAGGTTTGAAAATCGGCCACGGTCACCTTTTGCTCTGCTGTGAGAGAGGGTTGTCTGACAGAGCTGCCCACCAGATGCTGCACATTAACTGCATGGTGCAGTCAACAGTAGTCACTCCACTGTTGCCAACTTAGCAACTGCATCGCTGTGTTTAACGACTTTTCTGACAAAAACATCAGTATCGGTCAAAAACATAATCGGCAGGTCAAGCATTTAAACATTGGTGATCGACCAGAAATCTACAATTAGTGCACCCCTAGTAACATTTGTCATATATATATATATATAGTCAGTATTGCCATCCCAATATTTAGCAATCATACTGAAGTTTCATCTTTTCCTGGTATTAGGAAAACATAAGATTTGTGAATTGTACTATAAGGACAAAAAAGTGTTTCTTCTTTGATGTCATAACAAATTAAGACCCTAAAAATAAGTAGTCAGTTTAGCGACTGAAAACAAATAATGCATTTTTTTTAAATCTCAACAATAAAGATTTTGTTGAAAAAATGACCTGAGTGGCAATTACCTTATATTTCCAGCATAAAAAAAGCTATATTGATAACACTGTTATAGACATAATAATCAGTAGTGATTTTGAATTGTTCACATGAGCTGAATATTAAAAATTTTGTCAGTACTCCTAAACCTTAATATTTTACTATTCAAGAGGATAATAAAAAAAGCACATTTGTTATGTTTCTGTCTGACCTTTCAGCCATTTTTTTTTTCTGGGAATTAAATATAACGTAGGCGTGCTGTTTGTCTGATAAGGTGCGTAAATATCATGACGGCTGGAGAGTGAGGAGCAGGGATTACAGGAGGGGTCTGGGCCCTGACGGAATGAGGCAAGACGGTGGTGACAGTGAAGTGAATTCACTGTGATAGCTGACCCCCTTGGTTTCTGACCTTTTAGTTAGAGAAGCAGGAAGGGCAGAATATTCTTTGTACTTGTGTTTTGTTTTGTTGTTTTTTTTAAATCCAAGTCTTTGGCTTTGATATTATCGCTCCATTGGACCAATTATTCTGAGTCAGAAAGGAAGCTCTTGTCTTGGGGACATTACCTGAGATGATTCCTTTTAAGAGATGACTTTGGCTACAGGGTGAATCACTGCTTCCTTCCACCCCCCTTTGGTTTTTCCTGCTCTTGCCGTTTTGGTTTGGAGCTAAATAGGTAACAGATGAATTGGTCTGCTTCTGTCAATGTTTAAGCCTCACTAATGGCTTTAGCACTTAGCGGTTGGCTGTGCTGATAGATATGTATATTTTCTCCCGTTTTGTTCATTACTCTAATTTGTTAGTGCCTAGATTAAACGTTTTAAAACTTTTATGCTTGTTTTTTTTTTTTTTTTGTTCTCCTTTTTTGATGTATTTTAAGACTTTGTTTACTGCCTGAAAACATATAACACATTTGTATTACCTCATGTTGTTGGCTTCTTATCAAACAGAATCTGTTTAAAAGTCCTTTCAAATAGACTCTGATTGATGGATTACAAAGACCAGTGAATACTCGGATGGAATATTAATTAACTTTAACACCTTCTTAGTTTAAACAAAATCTGCACAGAGTGAGGTGACATTTACGACCAAATATATATAGATATATATTTTTTCATTGTGAGTAAACGCAACATATCGTGACTTGAGCTAGGTAAAGAACACAGTCATAAATGTTTACTCTGCTTGTGGCTACGCAGTATGTGGGGGCTAATGTTACAGTGGGATAGTGAGACCTGACTCTTAATTTAGCCGTATTTAGCACCAGTCCTGTACGTGGTAACCAGACAGACGAGACAGAACCCTGGACGCGTTCCCTTTACAAGTGACCAGAGGGCTTGAGATCTTGTGACAAATATGCAACCCACTCTTCTTGTCTTCTGGTAGGCCTCTGAATCATCTGCAATGGCGGGGGTGAGCCCACTGTTTGTCAACTGTTGCAAGGAGGAGGATAATTTGTGACTCAGCAGGATTTAGGGCACCTTGTTTAAGTCAGTAAAGCAAACCATGTCAGCTTAGCTGCTGTGAAAAATGAATGTTTAGACACTACATCCAAGCTCTGTAATGGTGGTGAAATGCTTACTGCAGCTTGTTTGTGTCAAAAATTCACAAATATACAGCCAGGTCAGATTTTCTCGTTGCCAAGAAACACCTCACCTGACATGGCGAATCAAAGCGAGCAGGTTTTCAAGTATCTTTCACCGCTATCCTCACCAGCATGTTGTAGGTGGTATTCACAAACTCAATCAGTGCCGAAATATTCCAACTTCTTTAGTACTTGGTTGGTAGTTGATTGGTTCACAAGGTGCACTTAAATGAGGCAAGTACGCACCTTACAAATTGAAATGTATAGGTCTCAAGGACATGTAGATGAGCACACTTGTCAATGCGTGTTAACATTAACAATTTACGTTCTGTACATCAGGTTTGATCATTTTGGTATTTGAGTTGTTTACAGAGAACACTGGAATAAAAACAAAACATTTTCATATTGAAAAATAAAGAATAATTTCCCAAGTTTTATTTCCTTATTAAAATAGAGTTTTAAAGTTGTTCCATATTTCTTAACTGTTTCCTATTCAAATGCCAAACTCCTACTTTTTTATTATTATTGCATTTTATTAGGAAATAAAGATGATTCAAAGAGTCTCTATTGATTGTGAAATAATCTAGTCCAGCTTTTCCTGTAGTGCTTAGAGGTCCAAGTTTTATGGATCTGGAAACAGAGCTGATCTGTGCTTGCCTAGATGCCAAAAAGCCCTGCAAAATATCCCTTTAGCACACTGCTGAATCAGAGACAAAGCTCCGGTTCTCTTAAGTTATTAGATTGACTTACCTTGACTCAGATTTCCAAAAGGCTGCCAACTTTTTTTAAACCTTGCATGCCCTGGACACAGAGGTTAAAAGCTCAGAAGCATAAAGCTGAGCGTATTTGCGGTAAAACAATCCACCTTCTAAATATTTACTGATTTCTTTGTCCCTGTTTTATATTAGCAACCTAAATGAACAGTCGACATGCCTCCATTGAAAATATTAATGGAAGCTTTTGGTGGTTCCTTTGGCATCACTTCCAACAGCTCACTGATACTGATAACAGTATCAGTGAGCATTTTCTTTCTTCAGAAAACACCAAAGTATTTGCTTATTGCACTCAAGGGTGGGCATTTATCATATCAGTTATTATAGATGATAAATTTCTTATCATTATAATTTGGATTTATGGTTATAAGGATAAATTCTATTTAATATTTAAAATCTACCTAAAACTATCTATATTGTCAGGATTGTTTTTACCATTTTCTCCATCCATTTTCTATAAAAGGATCAATAAAAAGTAAGTTTAAAAATATGATTAAATCAGGAACTGTTTGCACTTTCACTTTGTAAATCTCACTTCATTAGGTGACTGGTATGCTAAAGAAGCGTTTTACAATTGGGAATGTTTTTTCAGAGGAGTACTTCTGTTTGTGGGGCTATAATTGCTGCAGTTGGAGTTACACCCAGTTACCTAAAGAAGAAGTAATAAATTGCTCTTATCGCCCAACGTTATCACAGTGTACCACAAGATGTACCACAAGATTGCGATAAAATGTTTAATTTCTTATCACCTATACTTTATTTTACTACAGCTTTACTTTATCTTTGACTAAATATGTGAATAAAGTTACCACAAGATGCTGCTCATTGACTATGTTTAATATCTTTCTGCTAAAAAAAAATTACATAATGCTGTAACATATACTAGAGATTTTTGCCCCAAATTTTCTACCTGTTCCCATGTGTGACACTTCCAGGGGATCCTGCAGGGTTAAGGATTGTCAAATTGCTTTGAATCATCCCTGCACACGTAAGTATACGCCATCAGCTGCAGGGAGATTGCGTCGGTTCCTGGCCAGTTCCGACCCTGGCAGGATTTTCCCTGTGTCATTTGGCTCTCGTTTCCTGTCCACCCAGCTGCTATGCTGCATCAACGCACAGTAAACAATTAGGAGGAACAAATAGTGAGAAATCCGAACTCTGAGTCACCAGTGGCTGAGAAACGTCAGAGCTAACTGTCATGAGCAGAGAGCAGGCCCATCCTCAGGGGTAATAAAACACAGAAGTGGCCACCTGGATGACAATGTGTGTTAACTGATCGTCGCACTCTTTGCATAAAAGTTATACTTGCAAATCTCTGCATTGTGGAGAATAAGAATTAGCCTTTGGACAATGCGATCTAAATGTTTTTGGCTAGACTTTTTCCATTCTAAGCTAAAGAAAATATCTATCTTTGAATGTGTTCATGAGTCTGAATCTCAGCGCTTGGTTGTCTGTGTAAATCTTGTGAAATTAGCTTTGCAGTATCTTAGCCTATTTTCTATACCAGGTAAGTCATCATTCAGGAAAATATTAATAAAAAGTTCAAGTAGAAGCGGTACTTTGTTGGCAATTTTGTCTCAGCTTGAAAGGGGCTGTAAACGGTTAGTTTGTGTTTGCCAACTGCATTTATCTGAAGAGGAACTTCCCCTATCTGCGAAGACATAAATTATTTGCTGTCCTTTTTTTTTTTTTTCTTCTGTTTTTCTACTTTTTTGACTTCTGAACACCTCTTAAACTCCTCATGGGACATTTCTTCTGTATGAGATCTTTAAAATTTTAATTGAGGAGGTTTGTACTGAAGACTCAGATGAAATCATAGGGATATGTCCCTTTCAAAAAAATAATTTGGGGGGGTCACATTTTTCAGTCACAGACCATTAGCAGAGAATTGGCCAAATCTGACCTTTGGCCAATTGATTGGGCATTTTCATTTATTTTAAAATGACTTGCCAGACAGATAAGCAATGATTTAATAAATCGGGTAGTTGTTTTGGTCCTCATAAGAGTAGGCTGATATTGATTTAGATTTCAAGAAATTGTAGAGGTGCATGTATTTTGTCTAAAAATACACCCACAGGTGACACGTTCTTGTTAGATTGCCTTCAATTTTAATGAGGACAATAATTCTCTTTAGCTTCTTAATAATCTTCCAAAGCACATGTCCAAGATTAGCGAACAGCCATGGCCTAATAATATACATAGTAACACCAAATGTTGTAATGTATGAGATTATGCAATTCATAGCTAAAACAGGAAAGTTGTGGTTATTTGTACTGTAACAAAACAGTTGTTAAAGTTTATTCTCTATTTATTGCCTTTTTCATTCATCATCTTGATCATTGCAAAAATGTAGAAATGGTTCTTGCTTAATTTAGCAGTAGTTTTCTTGAGCGCTTTTTTTTCTTCTTTTTGCATAGAAAGTCATACTTTTTGCCCATGTCTTTTTAAACTAACACAAGAAAAAAACTGATCTTAGTTTTTTAATTAGTCAGCCTGCATAAAATTACTTCAAACCTTTGTTTGGCTCTTTATGAGCAACTAGGCGATGACTGATCTCATTGAAATTATAGCGGTTTTCCAGTCCAGGTGTTCAAATGTTGGTTTATGCATTTATATTTATGCTAATCATAAAGCAACTCGCAGTGGTGTTGCTGCATCTTTCAAGTTCATCTTCTGGAAGGCATGCTGGACATACCCGGGCAATGCCTGTAACTCACCTCTTAGGGGAAATCTAAACCAGGTGTAGCCAATACAGTTTTTCCTTTCAAAGGTAGTGTGTGTGAATATTTTTCTTCCTGTGTGTTTTTTGAAATCCCACCTTCCAGTGTAAACAGCACCTAATAAATTTTCATAAAAACTGCAGAGTGCTACTAAGTACTCATTGAAGATTTTATAATTACAGTGAGAGGTAAAGTGGTTTGTGAATGTTAGTGGCGGTTTGACTTGGGTAAAAATGGCTAAAGGCAAACACACACATTGAAAAACTAAGGGAACAAATTAGACAAGGGTCATTTCCAGAAATGTAATTAAAGTGGTGATTCCTTTGTGGTCTTTGGCATTAAACCAGTCTTAGTATTTGACTATCAGAACACTGTTTCTCTCTTTTTCTTTTTTTTTTTTTTTTTTTTTTTACTTTCTCTTTGGTGGTCCAGAGCAATGAACTTCTTGTTTATGGATACCAACCGGTTCTCTCATGAGACTCGTGATTAAAAATCCACAGCCAGTGTAGCATGTCTGTCTGATCTAATCCAAAATAAATAAGAAAATAAAATAACAAAAGCATATATTGTATGTTCTTTTTCTTGCATAAATCTTTTGATTTGCTGGTGCGTAATATGGAGAGTAAAATGTTGGTAGATTTGTCTTGAAATGTTGCAACACTAAGTAAACAGAACTGCACCCTGTTGGGGTTGCTTGTTGAAACAGGGGAAAACACATAGTTAATCAATATAGCATCAATATATTTCAGATATAATGTACCTAACCTGATAGATTTCTAAAGTTCCACTTTTGATCTTGCTTGACTTAAAAAAAAAAAAAAAAAAAACCTGTATAAATTAATAATCTAAAATAACAACCGCCCACAGCCTCCATATTTATTCTTTGAAATGGGTGTTTTATATTTTTCTTTTCAAGTTTGTGGTTGTCATATGTGTTTTATTGGGATTTTACGAGCTGGAACAAAACAAAAGCAGTTCATAAATGTGAAGTGGAAAAGAAGTAAATTGTTTAGACTGGCGACCTGTCTGGGGTGTACCCTGCCTCTCGCCTGGAACATTAGCTGGAGATAGGCACCAGCAACCCTCCCGATCCCACTAGGGACAAGGGTGTTCGAAAATGGATGGATGGGTGTTTACAAGTAAAAATCTGAAAGTGTGTGCAGTATTTGTGTTGGATTTGTCATCAAAAGTCATTATTTATGGATTTAGTCCACCTGTGTGTAATTAAAGCTCAGCTCCATATATCTGTTCTGAAAGTGCTGGTGGTTTGTCACAGAACACATTAGAAGGTGAACGAGCGCACCTGTCGGGGATAAAATTGTGACAAAGGTATAAGTAGGCGTAGGCATGAAATGTTAATTCTGCTTGTGATTGTGCATATCCTTATTTTAAATATGTTTTATTTATTTATTTAGGAGATGAGCAATGAGAGAAATTGCCTGTGGTAGCTAATAAAAACCACACTTTTCATATTTCAATAAAAAAAAGTAATTTAACTTCCTCAAAATGATCCACCACTTTGTTTTAGCTTATCACCTAAGATACTAGGTAATTTAGCAGTGTGTTAAAGGGTGTTAGTACAAGGCAATGTATTAAGTAAATTCTGAGATTATTTACCAAATTGGATTGTAAATGTATTGAACACTATTTAAAGTCTTGTGAATGGGTTTGCTGTGTAAACTGTTAACATTTCTCTTTCATAATTAATCTGACTTTATTTCCCTGAGGTCCTTTTATCTTCCAAGCTCTACTGCTCATGGGTTTCTATTTCCCGCTTTTCTTTTCTGTAATTGCATCAATCAATATTATTTTATGTCTCAGCAGTAAAACAAAAGGATTTTATTTTGTAGAACATTTTCGTACACCTTTCATTCAGCAGTATCATTGACGCAGGGTACATGCCAACTTGACAAACACTGATCAGGTGATCAACACTGTCGCTTTAAGATCCCGTTCATTCACAGTAAATGAGGGCAGATGTTGAGGAACTAAGCACTTTCAAGCTGCATGTGCCGTAACTATCCAAATAACTCCTTTGTTTTGACGGAGAGCGTACTGCTTTACAAACTTTAAAGACATTGGAGAAACTCAAGGCTGCAGCTGTCACAAGCAGCAGAGTTCTGCAACTCCACCTCGACTCTGTATCGATCAGGAGCGTTAGGAGGATGTAGCCATGCCGCTCTGTGAATGAGAGAGAGAGAGAGAGAGAGAGCGCAAACCAGGGGGGAGTGTGAGGGGGAGGGAGAGTCAGGAGAGAGCGAGGCAGAGGGACTATAGCGTAGTCATATATTTCAGCCTCAGAAGCTCCGTGGGTTGCTCAGCTCTCTCACGCAATTGCTGCTGTTGTTGTGAAAAAGGCAGAACAAAGGACTCCCCACGCCATGGACCCCTTATACCTTTACCGGCTCAGCAGTGCTGTGATCACACCCTGATGGAATGCTATTGAAATGAGGCACGTTAAGGAGCACAGCAGGCATTAGCTGAGCTGGCGTGTAGTCTGTGAAAGAGGCAAAGAAGGAAACAGAATAGCAAAGTGAAAAGTCTTTCTCATTCTTCATCCTCTCCTCTTGGGCTCATCTTGCCGTCTCTTCCGAAGAGTGGCCAGCACTGATAAGGTTTCTCAATCCGTTCTGGTAAAGACGTCGCTGTGGATTGTTGAAAGGGTTGCTGTGGATACTTGCAGCAGGGAGGCTGCTGCAGCGTGTGCCGCGGTTGGAGCAGACGCAGCTGAGCCAAGCTGAGCAACCATGAGTTTCATGCTACGCTTTACATAAAGGGCTTCATCCAGCGCAGGAAACCGAGCCTCCAGGTTTTATTTGGGTCTCTTCCTGGACTGAATACCAGGAGTGGATGAAATTGAAGATCGCAAAAGATGAGTTTGGCCAGATGCGTTAGTGTCGCAGGTCATGTGATCCCCGGGTGAAGTTCTGGAGGGTCTAGTAGACCCTGAAGCATATTTTTCTGTCTTTGACGGCGTGAATAGTGACGCTTGAATGAGGGAAAGCAATGCGGGGAACAGTAAGTAGCTGTAAGATTTTTTTTTTTAATTGATTTTAACTAACTTCCGGTTGAAAACAAGGTCAGTTAAAATTTTTTGTTGCATATATATTTAAATAATTAATGCTAACAACAATCACACAAATTGATAACACACATGTTCCTGAATAAAGCGCTCAGACTGTGATTGAATTAGACTTCCTCGCCCCTCCCACCATCCCCACCATCGCACTACACACACTGCTGACGCTGCTTTGTGTGGGTTTGTATGAACGTATGAGACTCAGTGTGTGGCAGTCAAAAGGCTCCTTCCTATCGTCTCTGAACACATGAATGGGAGCAGTGTCAGAGATGGAGGTCCTGATGATTTCAGTGTTTGAAGACAACCACAGACAAAGCCCTGTGCCAGAGGAGTGTAGATTCTATGACCGCGACTTCCACAAGAGTGAGGTACCAATGAGCGCCCACACACAGCGCCAGGCAACAAAAATCTTGTTATGCGTATACATGACTTTACAAAGAAAAGCTAATTGACGGATATCTTTTGTGGATATATTTTTACGTTTAATCAAAATGGTTATGTCTAATAAAATTGTATCTTCATACATATATACAGTATATTCCATTTCCAGAAATGCTATATTTCCATAAAAAGCGGAGTCGAAGTGCATGGTTTCGTTTTTCACAGTGAATGTGGTGGAGCTTTGACTGAAGTGTGATATGACATTTATAGCTGCGTGGAGCTGAGATTTTGTGACTTATTTTTCTTGCTCAGTTTCTTTGCTTTTTGTGACTTTGTGTACGAATTAAGCTTTACAATGCTGATTTCTGGTTTTATCTGAAGTCAGATCTTTCATTTCCAATTTGAGTAATTATGATTTTTATATTTGTTCTTTTTAAAAGGAATAACAAAACAAAGGAAAATGCAGTTTTGTAGTGCCTAATGGAGGAGATAGCTGTGAATCAAACTGAATATTAAGGACTTCATTTCAAAGCATGTTTTGAACTTTTACCTGATATCCATTTAAATACTTAAATAATGTCTTCAGACCTTATTTTAAGTACAACTTATTTATTTACTCATATTTAAAGAAAATAATCAGTACATTACTGTCTTGGCAAGCAGTTTGTGTTTCACTTGGAGAATTTGTCTTTTATCGGTGATCATCATATTTCTTCCACCCCTACTCAATGCCTTGAATCTATGAACTCCCAGCATTTTCAGTCTACAAACAACCGACAGCATACATTATTTTTTTTACATTTAACAACCAGATAAATATATATTATTTATATTCAAATATAACAATTTTCAGGGATAGTGAGTAATTTTGACAATAAACCAAAAGAAAATATGACAATCATCTAGCTTTTAACACTTTAATTAATGATGGATGTGTGGAATTTCTTAAAGGGACAGGCCAATTTCAAGGCATTGGATACAACAAATATCCTTTAAGTTATATTTGAGATGCATTTTATAACAACTGAAGGTAACAGTTACTTGATTGTGCTATAAATGGCAAAATATGCCTGAAAATACCTTCAACACCCGTTTAAGAGAGATTAAGTTATTAAGACCAATAACGTACAAATTCTGCTGTTTGGGATTTATTAGTTGTCGAATCATTAATAATTATTGAAGATGTTCTTTTCATTCCTTTACTTTATAAAAGATGGAAATATGATGAAGGTTCTTTCTCAGAGGTAATGCTTCTGAGTCCAACAGAAAATTAAGGAATTACATTATTCTTATTGGTCTGACGCACTGATTGCATTATAACATTTTTACTAATTTCAAGAAAGTACATGCTATCCATTGATTCAATTGTAGACCAAACATGGTGGGAATTCTCAGATTTGATTAATTTTATAAATGTGGGAAATAAATCACACTTTTCAGTGTTTGTAAACAAATTGTCTTGTTTCTTTGTAGGTAATCCTGGTGCAGGTAAACCCAGGTGAGGCCTTCACTATACGACGAGAGGATGGTCAGTTTCAGTGTATCACAGGTAAGAGACCAGTTGTCTTTGGTAATTTACGATGTAGATTTGAGCCTTTTATTGCACACCTGTAACAAAAAAATATGTAAGAAGAAACAGAGTTCTTCTGAATAGTTAGTTCACAATAATCTTGGTGAACATTGACTTCAGCATAAATTGAATGTCTGGGTGAATTTCATTCCTTAATTCCTCCGTGCAATTTCAAAATGTCGATGATGAGTCATGTAATTTATCCAGTAACAGGAGAGAAGATGCTAACTACAGCGCTGTAGACATCAAGCTAATGCTGAGTGGAGTTAATTACTTATTGTATGTTTTCTCTTTTCTTTTGTTTCAAAATGATAAAAATGTATCATTCTACACAGGATTCGGCAATAATTTTGAAATGTGATGTTTCCTACTCAGTAGGAATTTTGTATAGCCTCCAGTTCTTCCTTAATTTGCTTTTAAAAGCTTTTACATTTTCTTTTACTATGTGAAAAGTGATAATTCTGCTCTGTTTATCATCAAAGCCTGTATGATTGTGCAGAGCAGACTGCATTACATGGATAATTGATCTGAATAATCTTCCTCCCCTGGAGGAAGCAAATAATGCCCAAAAATGTATTACTGGATAAAAGTCCAACAATTAACAGCTGATCCTGATACATTGACTTGTTGGAAAAATGATGTGCTTTTGGTAAATTGTCAAACACAAATCTGATATGGTAAATAATTTTTTATTCAATCTTTATTTTACAAAAGTCAGTGTGTCTTAAAGTCACTATTATAAGGATTATTGTACGCCTTTTAGAAAAGCTGTGCTCAGGATGCAATAAGGCGAGTTTTTTTTTTTTTTTTTTTTTTTCTTTTACAGAAATTTAAATCTTAACAGCAATAAAGTCTCAGCTCCGAGTCGGCACACTGTGATAATTGCATCCTATGATTTGAGCCATTAGAGAAAATGGTGCATCTTTAAAAAATATTATGCAACACATTTTAATGGAATTATATTATGTTTTTAAATACTGAGTTAATCATGCATGACACAGTAATGCATTTTTAACGAATTACATTTAAGTCTTTTTACAATTTACATTTAAGTCTTTTTACAAGTCTACACGTGTATCAAGAAGTGCTTGTGCTGTGATATCTGGCGATATTAAAGCCCTATAATATTTCTTGTCTAAAGGGGAACTCCCATCGGGAGTGCCCTGGTGTGCCGTCTCAAATAACGTGTGCCAATTGGTACTTTCAACACTAAAGAGTGCTGCCACTGAGCTGATTACTGGTCTTCATGTATGGATAGTTTTATCAGTAGTTTAGACTGCTGCTGGTGTTTAATAGAAAATAACATTTGTTCTTACTTTATTGAGTGTTAACCTTGAATCTGTCTTGTGAAATGCAAGCTGGTTGCTGTCAATATGATTTAATTTGGTAAGGGTGAGAAACTTTTTTAAGCATCGGATATGATGGTATGTTTTAAGCCTCGACACTCTGAATGTATGTGTGATTCTTATACTTAATCAAGAAAAGGAGTAATTCTTGATATGCATGTTGTATTGACCAAGTGAAAGAACGAAGATCAGAGGTTGTTGGGCTTCCCAACAACCTCTGATCAAAAAAGCATTGAAAAAGCCTTAGTATGTGATTGAAAGTTGTTGATGTAAAAATGGGAGACTTATTAATGGAAGGGAGACTTGTTTAATTGCTTTTCTGGTTGCTCTTTAAGGGTGTTTTCACTGGTAAACTATGTTCGATTGAGAACCAAAATTGCAACGTTTGTTACATTTTCAGTTGGTGTGGTTCGCTTTCACTTAAAGCAAACTACATAAAATGAACCAAGCCTTTTGAGAAACCTGTCTACACTCTTGCATGTGGTGGCGCTGCACCAAGAACCACTGAAAGAAATGGCATGAAAACCTTGGAAGAAGACTCTGAGCTCAACTTCATTCTTTACAAAGTAAAGGAATTTGGAATGGCTTCTGGTTTTAGCGGTTGTCAGGTTTTTCTTTTGTCTTTGGCAAAACACCGCAAGTCATTTCTCCTGATAGCACTAGACACTCGTGCGTGCTTTGGTTTCATTTACCCAGAATTCTTTGTTATAGTCTGCTTCCTGCTTTTGAAAACGTCTCCAGTCCACTTGCATTCACGAACTCATTCAAACTGCATTGGAGTTCACTTCAACCAATCCAAGACCTAGGTTTTTAGGCGACCCAGGTTTTACTTTTTTGACTTGCATGAGAGTTTGATTGCACATTCACACTTCCCCAAATGAACTAGACTCTCTAGGGAAACAAACTAGAGTTCAATTAAAGCAAAATAAACAAGGATGGTGTGAATACACCCTAAGAAATAAAACCCTACAAGTCTAATTCTGAAGTCTCGTAAACTCTAAAGAAGCTTCTCTGTAAAAGTTTCCCTTCACTCTGTGCTGCAACAGCTGTTCGGTTTCCCAGCACATAAAATTTACACTGTGCTTCTAATCTATCATAATTTAAAATAATAATAAAAAAAGGCATATGGTATAATTATAGTATTGGGAAGCTGGAGCAGAAGTGTTTGAGTTAAATGCATTGCACTTTTATACTGATGGGAGTAATTTTCTTTTCCACAGTAGTTAGAGATTGAGCTTGCTTTGTGATGGCAACAATAAAGTGGAGCTCTCGCATGCTGTTGACAGCATGAACGCAGGACAGCTGGATTAGTTGTAGGAGGTGGCGTAGGGGAGCTGTAATTGTGAATTAGTACAAAGCACTGTTTGCCTGGGGGAGGAATTGATCTCAAAACGCCTTTTGTTACATTATTACTATAAGCACAAAATCTACTGCTCTTTATTGATATTTCCTTATGCTTATATCCAATGTTTCTTTCTCTGTTTATGTTTGAAATTGAGAATTTGATTTACTTTTGTTTACATTTAATAAGATATAAACATGATAAATATTAATAATATGACAAACAGTGATACCCAAAGGAAGCAGTATTTTTATTTAGTTTTTTTTAGAGTAGCATTTACAATCTGCAGATGTTGTTTTTTCCACAGTACCATTTGGTTTATACGAATAGCAATAAAACAACAGGCCCCAGGTGTCCAGGGTTGGACAACAAAGCTACAAAAAGAGAGATAGAAGGTGATGTGACAGCGCCAGAATGCCGTCGTATAACGTTTTCACATCAGGGGACTCTGTTTGCCAGTTTTTATCTGACTCAACTCTCTCACCAGCTCTCCATTATCAGCTGAGTAAAACTTCCTATTAGAGAGCTGGAATACATAGTTTTTCCATCAGAGGAGAAACATGGAACTAAGAGATGCCACATAGATCAGTGTGACTGCTACTAACTGGCCTGTCACAGGGTGCACTCATCTCTCTGTGACGCGAATAGAGGGATGACTCACCGCTTGCAGTGCACGGAGGGAGGAAGATGAGTGTGTGTGTGAGAGAGAGAGAGAGAGAGAGAGAGAGAGTGTGTGTGAGTGCAGGCTAGCATGAATGTGCATCTGTGGTTTGTTTGGTTTGTTGTGTGAACACAACAGGCTTATCTCTGTGCACTTTGGTAACTGTTGTGCATGAATCTGTTATGCATGAATACGTGTGTCTATCTTTAACACTGGAGTGTTTAACAGAATGTGTTTAAAGATGGGGCTGAATTAGAGGTATGAATTTAGAATGATCCCCTCTGCTCGTGTTTTTTAGGATTCGTTCCATCTCAGCCTCAATTTTTGTATTCAGTCTTGTATTTTTAGCAGCTGGAGGTGCGTAATTGCTACGTGATAGGGCATGACAGCCTGTTTAATCGGAACAATCTTGTAAATAGGCAGTTTATAGAGGGCATTTGCTTTTCTTGGTATCTGCCTTCAAGGCAGAACCTTTTAGCGAGAGGAAACTAATTAGAGTAGCCAAAGATCTTCCTTCTGCTCTGTTTTTTTTTTCTTTCAACTTACCTTAAGGGGAGCTTTGCCTGTGAGTGGACATGTCCTTCTAACTTTTGCCAAAGTGCTCCCCTTTTGCTCTGCGTTTTCTTCCTCAAGAATTCCTATCTAAAGGCTGTATCACTGGAATATGTTGCCACCTGATAAGCTTAAAGCTGGTGATTCACCATCACTTTGGATGATTCAATCTCTGGGTGAGAGCACAAAGCGCCGTCTCGCTCAGCTGGAATTTTAAAGT
This sequence comes from Alfaro cultratus, assembly GCA_903066825.1. Taxonomy (NCBI): domain Eukaryota; kingdom Metazoa; phylum Chordata; class Actinopteri; order Cyprinodontiformes; family Poeciliidae; genus Alfaro; species Alfaro cultratus. The sequence continues at coordinate 16,188 of CAEFZX010025346.1, forward strand.
CTTTTTTTTCGCAATATGCTCAAAAAGATTTACAGAATTTCCGTCAACTTGATTGCAAACTGTTTGGTTAGGAATCTCTTAACAAATATGATCTTACTTATTGCATAACTATATAGACATATTGGGTGTTTTTCTACACAGGCAGCTTTGCCTAGTTTATTTCCTTTGGTATCATAGCTACAGTGTCTTGCAAAAGCATTCAGCCTTTTTCTCAACCACAAATTTCAAAGGTAGTAGTGCATAATTGTAAAATAAGAAAAAGATCCATTGATATGAAAATGTTTTGCAATGTTATGTTAGTCCTGGTAATGGTGTTATTGTAGTCTCTTATTTTTAAAAATACAGAGATGTTTCTCTGGTTTAAATTTTGAGCATCCAGGATGTAGACTTTAGAGATCTTAAGCTCTTAACACTGGTTGTTTCCTTTAATGATGGTGTATTTTTTTTTCTCTCCTGCAAAATTGTGATTAAATGAACAAAGACACAAAGATCCCAGAAGAGAAATGATTCAAAGAGAAAAATTCAAATAAATCTGCCGTTCTCATCTCTGAACGCTAGTCAATTACTGACCGAAATAGGTGTGAATGGACGCCTGCCAGGCTCTCCAGTCTGAAATGAGAACAGTATGAGAGCCAGAATGTTCCAAAGTTATTTCACCATTTAAAAAGCAGTTTTAGTATGTTTAAAACCCTTAAAAAAAATTGGCTGTGGAGGCAAGACATTTTGAAAAGCAAAAATGCTGGAAATACTTTACACATTGGAAATGTTACACATTTCTATGTGTAACATTAAACCTTTGGGCTAAATCTAATAGGCTCTTGCTTTGCAATTTCTGGTAATAAAAAGGTCTCATTTCATAAATATTCGCTGTTCTCAGTGACCTTTAGAAAAACAGACACTTTTTTAAAGCCTGGGCATATTAAAGATCTGTAAAATTCCAAAGAAAAGGCTATTACAAGAAGTGACTGAATGCTTTTTCTAAATCGTTGGTGGTAAAATTGACAGAGTGTAAAGGAAAAAAAAATAAAATAAATTTTTTCAGCATTTTTTTGAGTTATTGCTCTTCATCTTATTTCTGATTTCCTCCGAATATCACCCCAACACACTTAAGCTTAGATGTTGTCGCCAGAGTTGATTGGGACTGCTCTTTTCTGTGCTTGTTTGTGACAGAAGCTCTGCATAATATTCAGAACCTCAGAAGTAGCTTGGCTTTGAATCTTGCACAGAAAAATGTTGCTGGACTATTGTGACCATGACTGTAAGATTTGCTGGCAATAATGTTGGATTAAAACAAAAGGTGACAAATCACACCAATAGTCTCTCCTCTAAACAATTTGGTTCTTCGTTTTTTACTTTAACATTTAAAATCTTTGAACAGACTTCACAAGCTTACTCAAAAGAAGAAGAATAGATAGCTCTTTATTTTAATTGGAAATTAATTTCTTTATAATATTTGAGAAGAAAATTTCTTTTCACGGCTATGTTATTCTTTACTGACCTGCATCACTGTCACAAACCAAGCAGCAGACACATTTGCACTTTTTTTCATATTCCTCACCTCCTCTGCCAAATTCCAAGGACAGGAACACAAACATATATGTGCACGGGGTTCATTCAGTGCAGAGTTGCACAGGACAGGATTAGAAAGAATTTTCATAAAACTGCAATTTTCAGCTTTGGGATATGCAAAGCAGCATAACTGAAGCCAACTGTTTTCTGTCCAGGTTTTGAGGGTTAATATTTTGCTCCAGGATGGAACCCAGCTGAAATCCTTATTTCCTAAACACAGTCAAATAATTTTCTATTTTAAAAAAAAAATAATCAAAAAATAAGAGAGAGAGAAAAAAATGGCGCCCCAGCAGCTGTGGCCTCTACCTGGCTCTGGTTTAGTCTGGCTCAGAGCCGCAGCGGGGTGTGATGTTCTGTAATAAGCATAAGCACGAAGGTTACCGATGCCCTTCCTTCCTGAAAACACTCATCGCTGGGAATGTGCGAATCGTGTGGACGGTTACACATATTAGGAAATCAAAGTTTACGAATACCTGAGGGAAAAAATAGCTTTTCTTTTTTTAATTCTTCCGTTGTTTGCTGCGTGGTTTCCTCTGTTATACTCTAGTTCACAGATCCACCCAGACCGCGGCTTCCTCTGTTTCTCTTCTCCTGATCCATCTGACTGTGTCAGTGGTTCCTGGATGCTCACAGAAGCAGGCTGGCTAATGGGGGAGTCGGCTGTGTAATGTTATAATGGAATCTTATGCTAATTGATGACAGTTATCTTTAGCCTGTAAAAATTAAAGGCCATGTAGTGTATGGTCTATACACCCAATACTTGGTCAGGGCTTTTTTTGCATGAATCATTGCATCACTATTTGACTTCAAGACGATCAACCTATGGATTTGCTGAGGTGTTAAGAAAACACAGAATGGTTTAATAGCAACCATCAGATCATCTGCATTGTTGGATCTGGTGTACAGTGCACCAATAAATGTTAATCATTTTAGGAGATTTGTGTTTGACTGATACTGGCATGAGAAACCAGTCTTCTCTAACTCTGCAGAAATCTGAAAATCAGCCACTGGGCATTGTTACTCTGTCGTGAGAGATAGCTGACTGTCAGACCCGCCCACCAGTCCATGTCTACACTTCATAGTTCTCAATAGTCACCCCAGCAGGTCAGACTATTCACAGATCAATGATCAGCCAAAAAGTGAAATGAGTGCACAATTACCTTGGTAGAAGGTGTGCCTACTTTCTACAAGTCTTTTTCCTTCCACTTAATTTTCAATTAATAATAAAGTCTGAACAGTCACAGTTATAGCTGTGCCTTTTTGTCACTTACCCTCAGTGTTGAGGCTCTGTGTGTAAACTGTTAGGTCAGTAGCCTTCCCCATAATTATGCATGGTCAACATGGTCACAATGCAACTTATTTGTATTTTTTTAAATCTACTTGAGCTAATCAAATTTTCTGAGTATAAAATGTGGGTTTAATTATCTGTAATCAATAGTCATCAAACCAGACTAACTCTTGAAACATCATCCTGTAATGAATCGATTTAATATAAAGTTTCTTTTAAGCAAGACTAATATAAACTGTTTAATGATACAATTTATTAAGGTGCACTTGTATGTTTGCCTCCATTTTATATTTTGCTCTTCCTTTGTTTTTTTTGTAGATTCTTGGCTCCTTTTATTTGCCTTTTTTGCGGCAAATCTTCCCCGCCTCATTTTGTTCGCCCAATCTAGTTGAGAGTTCACTCATACATTTGATTAAACCTGACAGTTTGCTTGGATTATTGCCACCATTTCGACACATTTGCCAAGTTTCCTAACGCAGACTACCTCAGTGAACCTGGGCTAAGATCCACTTGCATACTATTATCCTGTATCTACCCATTTCTAGTAGTGAAGAGACAGATTGGTGCTCAAATTGGCAAAGAAAAAAAAAGACATATATGTAAGCAAACCTTTGGAGCCGTTATCTATTTATCATCATTAATGTTTATTTTCCTGTGCCTTCTCCCTGTTGAAGGCTGGCTCTCCATGGCCACGTCAGCACACCAATGCTCCAGTTGACACAAAAGGGAGGGGGAGGTGGTCTCTTTTTTTCCTCCTTCTTTTTTTTTCTGTCTCTTTTTATTCTGATCTGTCAGCGCTTGTGCGTCAGATTGATGTAAAAGAGAGGGTGTCTTTACCCCCACCGCCATCACCTCTGTTGCTTTACAACTACGACACCATGAGGTTTCTTTACCCCCCCATCCTACTCTCTACCTACTCTCTCTAACTCACTCTAACCTTGCCAATGTTCTTCTCCCCTTCGTCTTATACACGCAAAGCCTTTCAATCTAAATGGACAACCCACAGGATGCTAATGTGATTCATCAGATTTGCTGTTAGTAAGCATCAGCAGCACTGAAGTAAAATTGCCTTAATCAGTCATTAGGCAGGTGCGTCGCCGAACACTGTGTGGCATATTTTTCACCTAATTTTCCTTAAAAGTGAGTGGAGTTAACAGTAAACACTTTGAACTCCCTCTCAAATTATTTCCTAATACGACAGTAATGATGGCCAAGTCGGAGCGACTGTCTTCATTCAGGCTGAGCCCTTACCTTCTCCCCAAACTGAGATTTTTGTCCTTGTGCCCGCTGTGTTCTCAGTCAGAGAAATGACTCACTGTTTAATTGCCTTTTTGATTTTAATAGGCCTACTTGTTAGCTGTTTGAAATAAGTTTATCAGCAGTTTGGACGCGCCCTTATGTCACTGCTTTACATACTGGAGCTTGTCTCACTGTGATGCTGCTGTTGATTCATTTGACATGAATGATTGACACGACGCAGTGAATCACAGGGATGAGACCGAAAAAAGGGATTGCTTGCTTGTTGCTAGTTACTAGGGGTAGGAATCTTTCACCATCATGGTTCAATTCAAAATCGATGAAAAATCGATTAATTGAATCACGATAGTGAAAGAATTCATTATTCATAATGATTTCTGCTTCAATAGGTGTACAAAGGATCCTTGTGATCAGTCAACTTTGTAAGGCAGAATGAAATATGGAGACATTAAATTGCTTTTTTTCAGATACCTATACCTTTCTGTGGACAAAGATGTCACAATTCCAGTCTTTGTAGTTATTTAGTGAAGAATTGTAAAAAATGTGTATACTTTCTCACTGTGTCACATATAGGTTCCATATTCATGTCGCCTGCAGATTTGCGATAAAGGAAGCATAGTGCATCTGGAAAACATTCACGGTACTTCACGTTTTTGTCGTTTCACTCAAAATGAAAGATTTTTCTAGTAAAACTTAACAAAAGTGGAGATGCAAATCAATTTTTTCTTCCAAAAAGTGAAATCAAACATCTCTTTAGAACTCCGTCAGTTGCACCTGAACTCTGTCATTTTCAAGCTGCAACAGTTTTTAAGTGGAGAGGTTTTATGGTGTGTTCTCAACAAACTGGCTACTGTCTGTGTACCTGCTTGAAATTTCTGTTAAGCTCCCATGAGAGCTTGAAGTTGAATGCTGGCACCTAGGGGAATATCGCTAAGTGTCGGTGTGAGTTTACAAGGTTTCGGTGTGTTATTATGTTCCCCTCCCATCCTCTGCAGCTGTGAGTCTATTATCACGAGTCATTTAGAGCTGCTTTTTCATCTTAAGGCATTTTGTGTTCAATGAAAGAAAATCCTTCGTCATGCATTTTGTTTGGGAGGTCAGTGAATTCCTCTGCTCCCTTGCACCATTTCTGGCATTGGGATCTCATTGTTTCTGTCTTAGGTCTGGAAAGAAAAGAGAAATGTGCTAATGTGCAAACTTGGCTCGGAGATTTCTCTCTGAGGCTTTCTGCTGAGCTGTCACTTCTCTGAGCTGAGCTAAGCCGGTGAACCAGCCCTCGCAAAGGAGCAGGAAACTTTGTTGTTTCTCAGCACTTTTGAGAAGTGGACAGTATTTTTAAAATATAATCTTTTCCTTTTGTTACCCGTGGGATTTTAAAAAAGAAAAAAAAATTACATACAGTCAATGAATATGCAACAGTTACAAAAATGCAATAAGCAACACTGTGGATTTATCATGGTCAGAATGCCAAGTGTCACATGCTGTTTGTCAGAAAGAAGTGATTTTTGTTTTTCTGTGATGTGGCTGTGAGTGACATCTTGTCTGTAGCTGTCCCTAATGGGCTTGGCAGATGTATTCATGTCCTTCAAACGTTTTTTCTCATTTGATCATATTTCATAGAGATTTTAGGTAATCCATACAAAACACGGAACTGCATAATTGTGATGTTGAAGGAAAATAATATATTGTTTTCAAAGGTTTTTACAAATGGAAATTATACAGTATATATTTGTAATTGGCCTGCTACTAACGATTATTTTAATAGTGATTCTGTCGATTAATCAGTTAACAAAATTGTCAGATTTTTCATTAAACCACTTAAACCTTTTTTATACAACATTAGAACTACATTAACAGATTCAAACGAATTTAATTCTTTTTTTTAGATAAGAAAACAAACTTTTCATTGCCTAAAATGCAATAACAGTATTCTTTTAATTTACACTTAATCATTTGCATGAAAGGATGCATCTGCTGCTAAAATAATAATAGTTTCAGAAATAATTGAAAACCTCGGCCTTTTCTGCTTGATTTAGCACCAATACAGTGTAGGGCTGATCTGTTGACTATATTTTGGATTAACCAATTAATAATTGGTCAAAAAAATGTGCTTAACAGTAGATTTTCCTTTGCAGAATTTAAACCAAGTGAAGTTAAACTTGCCACTTGAGTTTTGGGTATAACATACTTAGTCTTTTTTTCATATCCTGACTGCAAAATGGTTTCATCAAATGGCATTGTTTTAGTCTGTATACTCCAGTTAGTGATTAATCAATAACTAAATTAGTTGATGATTATTTCAGTAATAGATTAATTGTGACTAATTAATCACGATTAAACCTTGTGTCCCTTTTCTTCCAAATCACAATTATAGACTACTTTGTGTTTGTCGCATAAAATAAAAAAACAAATACATTGATGTTAGAAGTTGTAGCAAAAATTAGAGAGAAAAAGTTGAAAGGCAATCAATGCTGTTTTGTTACAGATGAAAGGTGTTATCGTGTTTCTCTCCTTCTCACAGGTCCTGCTCAGGTTCCCATGATGTCTCCAAACGGTTCAGTGCCTCCTATCTATGTGCCTCCTGGATACGTCTCACAAGTATTACCTCCAAACTTCTCTTTTCATAGTTGAACTCTCACATGTTTTGATGTTGGCGACCCAGGTCATCTTTGTTTTCTTCTAGATCATTGAGGAGAACGGAGTGCGGAGGGTTCTGGTTTTACCTCAGCAACCAGATTTCCACCCTGGGGGTCATTCCCCACTCCACCACCCTCCGCCACCACCCCATGCACACCTGCCTGCCTTCATGCCACACCCAGCCATGATGGGCCCGCCGCCTCATCTGTACACAGGCATGCCAGGGGGCGTAGGGGACATGAGCTCCCAGTACATCCCCCAGTACCACCCAGCTCATATTTTTTCAGAACAAGGTGAGTTAAGACAGCGTAGCAGCTTTAATATTTTCTTGTTGCTTTTCTATGTTTACACTCAACTCTCCATCTATTTCAAAGCCTATAATGACCTGTGAGTGTGTTCTCTCTCTTTTACAGATTCTCACTCCCAACATGGACGGCAGTCTTTTCTTCACAGGGATGACAGGGCGAACAAAACACATGAACGTCTTCAGAAGAAACTGAAGGAGCGTCAGGGAGGGGGAGGAGGAGGACAGGTGAAGGACAGTCCCCCGTCTTCACCCCACAAGTCCTGCAGCAGCCCCCCAACGGTGGACATTCACAACGGCATTGGAGGAAAAGGCCTCGACACAGAGCTCAGGCATGGGGTCGCCTGCTCCGACAAGCAGACTGGCAAGGGAAGAAATGGAGAGTCGAGAGGTAATGTGGGGGTCATTTAGGGGTCTGTTATGGTTTTGCTGACATCCATAATAACACTGAAAAGTTATCAGTGGTTGGTTTAGTGTTGGCTGTTCCACCACATATATTTTCTTAGAAGAAATCTTATGACTCTATTACAGGGGTTCCTACACAATCTGAAAAACTCTGCAAAGATGTATAAATTGATTTAAGTAATCTTTCTTCATCCCTTTTTTTCGTTTTTACAACTTTATTTTATAAAGCCTTTTGTTTTTATGCCTAAAAATGGCTAAAATAGAGGTAACTCTCGGATTTTGAATTTTGAAAATTTAACAGAAAAATGTGTATAAATAAGGCCGTTTTTACTTTGTTTGACTCCCCATTGACTTTATCTACTTGACAAAAACTGTTAACATGACCAGATAGCTTTTAAATCATTGTATTTTCAAGCTTCAGTCAACATTTCAAATAATAAACATAAAAACCCGCAATATTTGTCAAATTAAAAACGGATCATTTTTGTTACCTTTTTTTTTTGTTTGTTTGTTTGTTTTCATTTCATTTTCTCTGATTCTTTCAATCAAAATTCACCATCTTCCATCATCTTGTCTCTCCAGAGCTCGACAAAGAGGCTCAGGACCTGCTTGCCCTTCTGAGCAACATCAGTAAACCAATGGTTGGTATTCACCGTTACCTTATTTTTGCTGCCTTTAATTATGAAAAAATATTTTTATTGTCTCTCCTAATATTTATCATGAGGTTTTGCTTATTTACTTGAAAGATTCATTTGTTTTGTAACTTGTCTGCTTGAAACTATAAAAACGTTCACTAAGGCTTGACATTTTTTTTTGTTAGATTAACCTGGTTCAGGCAACATAGGCAAAATATACTGCAAGTAGAAAGTGGATGTTCTTATTTTTCAACTGTTTAAAACTGGTGGTCAAAGGCCACTGAACTGAACTGTGGGAAGCAGAGGACTTAAGGTGAGGCCCAGGGCTGCCGGTTGGAGTTACAGACTTGACCTGATTGAGTTCTTCCACATATGAATCCCCCCTGCAGTTGAGCTCAGGCTATTTTAAACCTCCAAACAGAATGAAAAATCAGAGGGTTGCACAGCAGCACATCCCTGCAGCTAAAAAAATCCTTACGCTGCTCTGCATTAACTGGTATACTTTGATTCTTTCCCTCCACAGGAAATGGGATTATTGTGGATATTTTGAAAATTTTAGAACAGGATATTATTATTATTATTATTATTATTATTATTACTGTTATTATTATTATGTCCTGTTTGCTGAATCAAAATAATAACACTCCTATTTACAATTGACATCTAAATGGGATTTATTTCCTTATGTGCTAAATGTTTTATATGAAGGGAACGTATCAATGTACATCACCTTGAACTCACCATCCCTATAGTCAAACATAATGTTGGCACCATCATGCTGTGGAGATCCTGTTCTTCACCAGAGACAGATAAGCTAGTCAGTGTTGATAGGGAATCTAGTAGGTCTGTTGTAGTCGAGTAATCTATCGATCATTCTGAGCATTAATGAGTAATCCAATTAAAAAGTGCCCTGTTCTTTAGTAGAAACTTAAGCTAGTAAAAGAAATACATCAAGTAGAAAATGCTGATTGAAAAAACCCAATTCAGTTCCCTTTCTAATAAGAAATTGCTTAAAATGCAGTACGATTCAAACATAAGTCAGTCTCAAGTTTGAAGCATGGGGAAATTTTTATTTTTCATATAGATATAAAATAGGTATTTTCATCTGTTGTTTTTTTCATGTCATTACTCTTCTTGATCAGAAAATACATGTAACCTTATCCAAAATGTATTTATTTCCTTGAACATGCATAACATGCCAGGTTCTATTAAAGGTTACTTTTTTGTCACCACAAAAATGAGGTCAATGTAGTGGATGTTTCCTGCTGAGGTGTTGCAGGACATCAAGGACATGCTATTGTGAAACACTAATTGTGTTTTGCAGTACACACACTGAGTTATCTTTTCCATTTAGCTTAAAATAATTCCACATTTTTGACACTTTGTCTCTTCTTGGTAGTGCCTCCCTCCATAGCTGCTAATAGCACTTAGCATTCGTCAACAGCTCATTGACAGAAGTGAGAGTTTTGTACAACACACAGTCATTTTGCAAGAACACAATATGATAAATAGTAAAACATAATTTAGCAAAGCTTCGAGGCAGACAAGGAATTTAAAAAAATTGAGGTTCTCTAACCATTTGATGAATTGTTACAGCTCTAGAATCTAGTGAGCTGAATACATGAAAGGCTTGGAAGAAAACCTGTAGAAAAGCTACAAAAGGCTAGAGATTGGGATGTTTCCAACTAACAACAAGCCTACTACCCATAAAATTAAACATACAATCACATACATTTGCTTAAGGCATATTGAAGATATTAGAATGGCTTGGGCCATTCTAATATCTTCAAAATGGAATTGAAGATTTTTGGCAAGATTTGAAAATTAATTATCACAGACACTCTCCAGTCTGCATGGGCTGTAGCTCAAAATGTGCAAAGTTGGCAGAAACACAGCGTGCAAGACAAAGATTTGTTTAACTTTATGGACCTTTTTTTTTTTTTTTTTTTAAGGAAGTAGGGAAACCACATAAATATATATATACACAGTGAACCCTCGCTATATCGCAGTTCACCTTTCGCGGTCTCGCTGCTTCATGGATTTGCATTGTGCATTGTGTTCTGCATTCTGATTGGCTAAACAGTCTCACCGCTTCTTCTCTACCTGTGTGTCAATAACGTTGCAGTTTAATATGTACACGTACGTAAAACAGCTTGTTAAATTTTAAGTTTGCAAACATAATCGATGGTGCCATGTCGGTTTATAAGAATCTTTTTGCCCAGAAGAAAAAAGAGCGACAACAACTACCTATAACTAAGTTCTTCTCTCAAAAAAACACACATGCACCGCGGGCTTTAGAAGAAATAAGGATGCAGCGGCTCAGTCAGAAGAGCAGAGAAATACACCTGAGTCACTATTTGTCCTACTGTACTTTGTATTTTTTATCATAATCATTTTTCATTTTTTCCCGTTCTAATCCAATGACTCGGGTCACGGTGGGATGGTTCTGATCTCCGCAATATGAAGCCTTCAGTTCGTATTGATGATTAAAATAAAAAAATAAAAACTTTTATACGGTACTTTCATTTGTTAAACAAATGCTTGGGCCTGTAAAAAGGTTTTGTTCTTTGATTTCAATGTATTATGGAGTATTTCACTGTATAATAATTGTAAAAAAAAATAAAGGTTTCTACTTCGCGGATTTCACCTATTGCGGGTTATTTTTGGAACGTAACCCCCACAAAAAACGAGGGTTCACTGTATATATATATATATATATATATATATATATATATATATACAAATTT
>CAEFZX010025350.1:0-58049 GCA_903066825.1 Alfaro cultratus
GAATGAGCATACAGAGCTGAACTGTTTCGTCTGCCTTTTCTCTTTCCTTTGTTTTGGTCCTTGAAGATTAAGTCTCCGCCTTGGTTAGCTGAGAGAGAGGTGAATATAATAACTATGTAACTCTGAGTTTGTTAGAACGGTTATTTCCTCAGTCCATGAACTTTCTGTTCTCCGGCCGTAAGCGCATTAAAGATGATTTTGCTCCCTGACTTTTGTCTGGACCTCAGTCTCTGAATTGTGCACTTCACATGCTAAAAAAGTCCTGATAAAAATAATGAATAAAACTGAAGCTCTTTTAACATTGTTGCAATTTGGCACTATGCAAATAACACATTTGATTTGAGTCATAAAAAAATACTTAAGCATGCCACCACATAAATGACTAAGGCGGACCAGATGTGGCCCGCGGGCCTTGAGTTTGACATGTGTGGTCTAAAAAGTTTCTCTATAAAAACAGAAACAAATTGCCTGGATAATTAAAAATGCTAAGTCTGATTGTACATGGCTGCCGCCCACGTATTTCTGAGATCTCCTGACCTCACTAACTTTTCTTGGGATACTTCAGGTCCCGCCTCGGCTCGCTGTTATTCATCACGGTGCGTTATCTCAACGGCCAGCCTCATCACCGGGGAGGCCGATCTCTCCCTCCGGCCTGTAATTGGTGTTCTGGCTGGAGCAGCTGGTAGGGAGCGAGCATTAATCTGTCTCCCTGCAGTCCAAAAAGACTTTTACTCTCTGAAGCGCTTCTCGGCAAAGGTGCAACACAAGCAATGACTTCGGTTTGGTTTCCCAGAAGCTCTGTGAATTTGAAAAAGATTTTGATTACAATAAATCAAATCTATTTTCTCCCTGATTGTTCTTTTTTTACACATGTGGTAAAAAAGAATGTCCACCCTAGAATAACTTGAATTAAGTCGTGCCAAAATGTTGCTTGTATAATTTCGTAGGTGATGTATTGAGATATATATCAAATTCCGCTTCGCACCATAATTGTGCTCTCAGGTCAGAATTATACTTCCTTTCCTTCTTTTCACTGCCAGCAGTTTGACACACAGAGCTTGCAACTGTATTTACAGCGCATTTTCCTTAAATCCAAGCTCAATATTTTTGTAACCTAAGAGCAAAGCCCCCCTTCTCCCTTCCCAAGTAAGAGGTCGTTTTGTTAAAAGTGAAGCTGCATCCCTTCCTTTAGTCTTTTCTGTGCCACTGGATTCCTCTTGGATTGGACTTTGACTAGCTCCATATGGAATGCAGGAGAAAAACAGCAGTAAGCGCTGGCTCGAGCAAACAGCAAAATAATTTGTGGTTTGTTTTTTCTTGCAGACTATAAGCAGAAGTATGGGGAAGAGCACGGCTCGTGCCAAGCTGGGATAGCGGGAGTTTTCACAGAGGTCAGTAGCAGTTCTTCTTCGTCCTCATATTTAATCCCTTGTTTCTGCTCGTGTACTAGAAAGATGTCATTGCCTTACTGCCTCTGAAACGTCATCAGTCAGCTGTCTCTTTGATAAATCAAAAGTTTAAGATGGACTTTCCGGATAGAAACAGAACATCAAAGTGTCGGATTGTCATATCAAATATGACCTTCATCTTAAATCACATTAACTACTAAGAAATAGTTCAAATGAATCAAAAGTCAAACTTTTCTTCAGACTGTGGTTTTGTTTGTAAATATATACATCTAGTCTCTCTTCAGTTTAATATTCCAATTAGTAAAATGTTTTCTAAGGAGTCAGATCCACACATGAGTGTAAATATACCTCCTAATCAAAAACTAAAACCTTGTTGTCAGTTGTTTCACAATATGATGTGATAAATGATATAAGATAAGATAAGATAATTTTATTAGTCTCCCATAGGAGAAATTTATCTTGGAAGCAGGGGCAAAACTGCAATACAACAATAAAAAGCCCATCCAAAAGGACAGTAACCATGAATAAATACATAAAAAACAGAAAAATACATAAAAGCAAAGTGTCAGATTGGCAGTACATCCCCATAACCATTTCCATTCACATACAATACATCCTCTACGTGTATATTAGAGGATGTCATCTAATATACATATATCTCTTATTTGGTGCAATAACAGTCACCAAATTATCTTTTGGTGACTATAGAGATAATTTATCATCACACGGTCAGTCTCAGTAAAGTATAACTTGTCAGATTTATGCTGTGTAGTAAGTCTTTTCCCTTAAAAATGAGCAAGACTAGTTCTGCAGGTCCAGTTTTATAGCTATCATTTTGATTTTCAGCATCAAGTTCTTTTGCTTCACTCAAGGTGAAGTCTGAGTCAAACAAAATATCCTCTACCTGTCTAGAGCAACAACAGCAGCTTTAAATACCGGCTTCTTCTTCTTCATCATCTTTTTACACACAAAAATGATACAAATTCATCTGACTTATATTTGCCATGTCCAGCTCATATAGTCTGGATTTGATTTTGGCCTCGATGTGCACACCTGGTTTTGACAAGGTGTCATTTTAAGTTACCAGTTAAAGACAATGTGTTAGGTTTACAGTTTTGACATGAAAGTTCATTGCAGGTTAACTGGCGACTAAAACAGGGCCTCAAAAACCACCAGAAAAACAAAACAAACAAACAAACAAACACACAAGCAGAGCAGTGAAAATGACAACAGCTGGTCCGATTAGCAAAATAAAAGTCCAGACTGATGCCAGATCCACCTTTTGCTTAAATGCCACAATGTGTAGATGTTTATACAAATAAAGCAAAAATGCTTAACAAGATCTAACTGGTGTTGCTTTAAACAATAAAGCAACTATTTTTCCTATTGTTGCTGAAATTGCATTCTAATTCTAAAAGTTAGAAAAGCATTACCAATAATCATTACTATTATTTTTGATTTTGGTTTGGTTAAAGTCAAAAGTTACAATAAACACCAGCAAAATTTAGCAATTATTTTCAAGTGCTTATTGCCCATAATGTTAGACCTTGTTGACATTCTCCAAATTTAAACTGGTTTGTTAGTCAGGCTACCTGCTCTGATCGTTCAGTCTGCAGTTTGTAACCACAAATCCTTTTGTTTCCACATGAACTAAAATATTAACATAAAGCTCAATTTGTATTTCTTCTAAGCTTGAAAAATTTGTAGTAACAATTTTTAAGCTGCACAGCAACATGTGCAGTTCCATGATGCTATCCAGAGCCAGAGAAAAGTCCAATCAAGTTGTCATTTCTCTAACGTCTCACTAAAACTACTTTAAATTCCAGGAAGAGTAGGACAGAAAACTTTTGTGGTTTCTAAGCCGTAACTTTTTAAAACATTGTTATACTTTATTACTCTGAAGCGTTCCATACATAATTCACAAAATAAACTCTGTTTTGTAATTAAATACTCTTCATAGCCCTCATGTAACATAGGATCGGTATTTGGACAGCTGATCTCTTTTAGTATTTTTAATTTTTAATTTATGCACCAGATTGCCCCTCGTGATTGTCCTTACTGTGCATTTTTTCTTCTCAAAGGAGTCTTTTCATAGCAAAAACTTCAAGGCATCTTTATTCTTCCTGTGCTCTTTGTTGACTTTAACTCTGGTATTCCAAGGATAGTTAGCAGAGTATTCCAAGGATGGTGAACAGAACAGGATCTTTTTTCACATTTGTTTAAGAAGTCAAATGATGTGGAAAATACGAATTCTCCAGTTGGATTTGCACAAGTGTTTATATCAAAGCCACAGACGCTGAACTGATTAACTGCTGATAAGTGTTAGCTTATGTTTCCACATGCAGTGACGGTAGGAAAGGCCGTGGCTGGTGTGCTTCCACAAGATAAATGGTTAAAAAAGCAGGACCATCCTTTGATGCTTGCATGACATCATCCCTGGATGCAGAGAAGCCTTTTGTATACATCTGGTGTCAAAAACATTTTCTCTGTTTGGTCAGTGAAATACAACAGTAAACAGAGAAATTAAGTTTTGAAAAGTTTTTAGAAAATACATTTACTGGCAAAATTAGGTTTACAGCTTGTATATGCAACAAGTTTAAACTTGTTTGTTTTCCGTACAATCACATTAAAATACTTTCCTGATGTTAGCATGTGTGCCATGTGCTGTAAACTATTTTCTATCTCTCAGGTTACCTTGACATTCAGTTTAGACCCACAGTAATGTTCTGTGGACTTTAAGTAACCTGAATGTGTCCTCTAAGCAGAAATTACTTAGTGGGAGGTTTGAGAAGACAAGCAAGACATTTCATAATAAGAAATTTTATTTTTTACTTTATATCTTGATATTTCAAATGAATAATTAGGAAATCGGCATGAAAATCAGATGAGAAAAAGATTTCCATGCCTATTTGTGCACACTGATGTTTAATTCTATTTTATAATGATAAAATACTGAGAAATACAAGTAACCTAGGACTTTTGTTTGACATTTTATTTAAAATGTAAAATAAGCTAAGTACTACAGTTAGCTGAAGGATTAACAGAGAAATGAAAAATATTAAGACTGCATGTGGAATTGGAGAAAAATTTTAAAAATAGATGTAAGACCAAACATGAGTTAAAAGTTTGTACTGGCTTAAGCCAGTTTAAAGTAGTACTTTGTGCTAAAAGTTTTGTGCTAAAAATAAAAATCTTTAATTTGTTGTGGGAGATGTTCTAAATTGCGTCTTGTGAAAGCTGTGCGCAGACCCAGGCAAGAGACGTAGAAAAACAATGATGGAAACTCGAGACATTATCAGGCCACCTTTTTTTTTCCATGGTTGGAGACTGTCAGAGAGGATCTGGTAAACCATTTGAACACCCCCCCTACCTTTGAAAGAATGTGAAGAATTGAAAGAAAAGGCATCCAACTGTTCGGGTTTTATCCTTGTCTGAACTTTTGCTCCGTGTGCCTGGTGGTGCCCAGATGTTTGACGCCACACCACAGGGACGGCATACTGCTGAGTAAGGTCCTGACTGTGTTGTTTAGTTTGTTTGTTCAAAGGAAGCATTCCCGGCGGTAAATCCACATTCCCCGGTGTAACTGACAGGCCTAATAACCAAGGGATGCAGCATCTTTTCTGGAGTGTTTTTAATCAGAGGGAGTATCTCAACTGATGCCCAGCTCATTTAACAAGTTTCTCTTACTCCTTAATTCCATCAATTAACGGTTCCTCTTGGCACGCGACGTGTTTATAAGCAGATAGCACAAACCAGTCTGTGGTCACTGGTTAACCAGACATCCACCCGGCAGTGTTTTTCCTTTCTTTTCTCTGTCTTTATAGCAGGTTTCCGCAGTAACATGTATTTGCTGTTTCATGCTCAGGAGCTGGTGGTGATGGGGGCGCCGGGGTCGTACTACTGGACCGGGACGGTTAAGGTGTACAACCTGACTTCTGACACCTACTACAGCCCGAACAAAGACAGCATTGACTCACACAGATACAGCTACCTTGGTGAGAGCCACTTGCGCAAAAGATTTAATGGCATTTTTAGCTTCCAGTAATGCATTTGAATTGGTTTTTTGGGGGGGGGTTTAGGTATAGTGACTACTCAGCAAACCACTTCACTAACAGATGAATAATGTTTAAAAGTTAGAATTTGGTGCACAGATTGTAGTTTATAGTGTTTTGTTTTTGGTTATTCACATAGAATGAAAATTATAAAAACATGCTCAGATATATCTAGACCCCACTAATACTTGGATAATTGTCCCTGAGCAAGGTTTATTAAAGCCACACACTTTTCTATGTGGTTCTGGTTTTATTTTAGCCAGACATTTGCCCACTCTCCTGTCAGATGAGCTCATTTAAATGTATTTGTTTCCTGACAATGGATCTTGTTCGTAAGCACAATCCATATATTTTCAATAGAAGCTTAATGTTTACCAATCTCTAAAACCAGTTTTCATGTGTGTTTGGGATTACACAAAACTGAGTCTACATGTTGTTATTGTGTCTTAGCTCTTTGTCTCTTCTGACAATTTAAATTTCCTCCTGAAGGTATTTGGGTTTTCCCCATGTATTCCAGCATCTTGTAGCTTATGGTATTAACCCTTGGTGGTTCTTGGGTTGTTGTTGAAGATCCTAACCAATAACTTCCATCTAACAAATGGTTAAAAGCTGGTCATGATTGGGTGTTCCAGTTGGACTTTAATCCCACACACACATCAAAACTAGTTTAGGAATGAATAAATCAGGGTTATTTTGAATGTATTTTTATAATATTGAAAGCCCAAAAGTCGAGTCTGTGTGAGGTGTTGTTCCAAATTTAATAGGAAAAGTGGTCAAATGTTCCTCCAGAAAAATTGTAGAACCTTGTGGATGGCTTCTTAAAGTGTGTGGTTTCACTGTGAGTTGCTCGTGTTTAGCATGAACTCCTCACAGCTACAATAAAATTATTAATTCATTGTCTGTGTCTCCAGGCTATGCTGTGACTGCTGGGCACTTCTCCTCTCCTAATGCGATAGATGTAGCTGCCGGGGCACCACAGCACAACGGCATTGGAAAGGTATGGACTTTACTTTACCACCTTTGTGCTCTAGTCTCATTTTGCTGCTAAGCTAATTTTGTTTCACTCTTGGACAGGTTTACATTTTCAAACTTGAAGCTGGTTCCTTGGTGAAAAGTTTTCAAGCCTCAGGGAAAATGGTATGTACCTAGAACTGTTTTAAAGATTTCAGAACATCTTTTTGTATTCATTGTGCATATTTTTTAAGTTGTACACTTGTTGTGTTAATCTGTTTTCTCACAGCAGAAACAATGTAAACACATTTGTTTATCTGCTTTAGGATCTTGTAACTGGCTCTTGAGATACAATGCAGACCCACTACTATAATTGCTTTGTTGTTAGAGCCACATTGTTTATGTCTGTGTTAGTGTTTAGGCAGAAACAAGCTGGCCACAAGCCAAAACTTGGGAGGTTTCTATACAGAGTAACAGCAATATCATGATCACTGTAAAAGCATTTGTTTTCAGATGATTGGTGTTTGAGTTATAGAGATATAAAAGCAAAAGTTATAGAGAGTATGATGTGTTTCATTTATATGCACTGAGGAACTGCCTGTGATCTGACCCATTGCTCTGTGGCTCAACTTGGTTCCAGATGGGCTCTTACTTTGGCTCCTCATTGTGTGCAGTTGATCTGAACCAGGACGGCCTGTCGGACCTGCTGGTGGGGGCACCCATGCACAGCCAGCTCCGGGACGAGGGCCAGGTGTCTGTGTACCTCAGCAGGGGCAATGTAAGTGGGATATGGCTCAGCAGAAATGAACACAGTACCGTCACTAGCAAACTGATCTCACTGGAACATGTCTCGTTTTTGCCTTTAATCCAAATGTTTGGATTTGTTTTTGTTCTTGCAGTGGGGTAGTTTAATTTTATTATGGGGTTTGGATAAGAATGTGATCTACTTTGGTTGCTACATCTTTCAGGGGTTGATGGAGGAGAATGCAGTTTTGACTGGCGACAATGCTTTCAATGCACACTTCGGAGAGGCCATTGCAGCAATTGGAGACATTGATGACGATGGTTATCAAGGTTTGTCCAAAGGGTTCATTAATCCTCCCATCCATCCAGTTAAATCCAACACTATGGGGAAGGAACTTGTTCTTTCAGTCACTACCCAGAGCTTATGACCACAGATAAAGTTAGGAACATTAATCAACCGGTAAATTGAGAGTCTCACCTTTCAACCAAGAGAAAACACTGTGCTCTTTTCTGGCTCTAGACCATGGTATTGGTTTTGAAGGTTCAGACTTTCATTCCAGCTGCTTCATACTCAGTTACACAATCCTGGAAATTAGGGCCTGACCCGATCCTGAGGCCACCAAAATGGATCCCCTCAACACCTACAAATTCTGTCTATAAAGGTTATAAATAGAATTGGTGACAACCTTGATAGAGTCCAACTCTCACCAGAAACAAGCCAGACTTACTGAAACGTAGACCAAACCCTGGTACCGGTCGTGTATTTGGATGAAATAAACACGAAAACATGATCTACTGTGTCTTGTAGAAATAGTTGTTCTTCTGCAAGAACTTCTACTGAACTTTTTCACATTTTGTCATGTGGCAACCTCAAGCTTGATTGTATTTTATTGGTATTTTATTATTGACACTTAGCACCACTATAGGCTTTTTCATCGGCTTGTTCATATTATGCTCATTTTATAACTTTGAGCTGTTGTCTTAGCTTCTGTAATCAGTTATTTTAATGGTGGACTCTTAAAGATGACCTATTATGATTCATTGAACAGGTTAGGATATGTTCATAAAGTTTTTTGCACAAAATCATTCTTAGATTATCTGTTCAGTTTTACTTATTTTGAGTTCCTTTCACAATGAGCTGTTTTAGGGCCTCTTGTCACTTTAAATCCAAATAAGCTTCTGCTGGCCACAACCTCCAACTCAACATTTGCTTTAGTACATAAAAATTGCTGCAAATGGATGCCCAAGTATACAATGTTACACCTTTGAAAAGCAGAAGTAGAGCCTGCTGCACAACCATCAACAAGAATACAGCAAGTGGTTTTAAAATTGTAAGTCAACAAAACGCTTGTCTGTTCCAGCAGCCACTGTCATTGCCAATGATTTTTTTTTTTTTTTTTGTAAAGTGCTTTGAGACAACATTTGCAGTGATTTGGTGCTACATAAACAATCTAAATTGAATTGAATTGCACAAACCATCTGACCAAACTTGCTGGAGCATTTGGACAATTGGGAAGTTTTTGAAATGTCTCTTTTTCCTCACACTAAAAAACATGAACTCATTGCTAAACTCATTGGGACCCAAATGAGAGCGAGCACAAAACATGAAATGAGTGAATTTTGCATGATACGTTTCCTTTCATCTATTTTCTGACGATAATGAGGAAATGTAATTCTTTAGGTATGAAGCTGATATAGATAGACCCAGAAAGTCTTGTAGCTGTCACTGCAGTAATAGATGGTACTAAAACAAGTGTTATTTTCATTCCGCTTCACAATTATTGAGGGTTTTTTTTTTGTTGGTCTGCTACACAAAATCTCAATAAAACAAATGATATTCATGGTAATCCTTTGACAAAAGTGACAATAATTCAAGTGGTGGGAATGCTTTTGTGAGACTCAACAACATCTAATCTTCAGGTCATCTTAAGTTGCTTTTAAAAGCCATCCACCATTGCAACCCCTTGAATTCAACTCAGAGGGACATTACTCTGTAGTCAAGTTCATTATCACAGCATTGTTGGTTGACATGTTAAGTAGGTGTAGTAAAACCAGTCATTTTCACAAATATTTTGTCTAAATTACCCCAAATGTTTTCAGTGTGCTGACTTTTCTCACCCTTCTGTGCACTCATCCATGCAGACGCAAAGCCAGTTCTCCGCTAACACTTAGCCTCATACCGTTACGCTGTTTGTTTTCTTGGCACTTGCTCAGTTTGGCTACAAAAGAACTCTGCTTGGCATCCATCGCTCGCTCACGGCTGGAAGCTTCTGCCTGGTTTCATCTCTGTGTGAGATATGCCTCAAGGCTTGCAGCCTGGCACCAGCGGGTGTCTTTGTGCACAGCAAAAGATGGCAGCTGGGAATTATAACTCATCCTGTAACTCATCACTCTCACATTGTGGGAAAGAGCCAGATGTGCTTGTTGACTGACAGATAATTATTTACAACTTAACTGCTGCCATTTAATTTTAAAGAGCTACCGTAAAACCATTGCCAACAGGGTTTAATTTCGTCTCCTAATTAGCTTTTGTGTAATTCTCTTCTTCCATTTCAGCACCAATTTGTATGGAAGTGTTTTGGTTTATAAGAGGATCTCGAAATATGGACTTTCTGCTAAAATAAGCTGATGAGAGCATTTCAGTGAATTTGCCAGAACTTAATAGCCTTGTTTCCACGTTCTCAGGGGTCGCACAAGTTTTATAGTCCCTAACAATGCCTAATTGTCTATTACGAGTTTGACTTTTTTAGAGCTTGTTTCCCCTGCACATGCCAGCTAAACGTAAACAGGGGGTTAATGAAATATTTTTACATTCACAAACACATGCACTGTTTCATCAAGCCCCAATTAAAAGGGTCAACTTTTAACATAACTTTCTCCCTATTGGTCTCCTCAGATGTTGCCATAGGAGCACCTAAAGAGGACGACTACGGTGGAGCTGTGTATATCTACCACGGAGACTCCACAGGAATCACCAGAAAATACTCAATGGTAAATAGATTTGATTCTCACATGACGTAATATTATCATCTAATCAGTTTTTTCTTGTTTCTACATTTCTGTGTTATGGCTTTAGTCATGCACACTTTGAACTATTCTGATTAGGACCATATGGCTGCCTTTGATTGCTTGTTAGTAGCTGAGTGATGAATGGTGACTTTGCAGGTGGTAGTTTAGCCTCAGGATTACATATTAGACCCACACAGCTCCTGAAAAATGAGGAGAACTCATTCCTTTTGACCACATGTGGGAGGCTAAATGCATTTTTAAACCAAGATTTTTGTCTTTTTCTCCACTCTCTACACCACTGCCTGCCCCGTAGAGGCAATGGTGTATTTTTTTGTGCTTTCAAGTCATAAGGTGTAATCCTTTTACTATTTCAGGGTCTTTGTTTTAAAAGAATGAACTGCCTTAAAGATGCTTCTTGAAGTACCTCCTCTGCCCCTTTTAGTTACAAGACAAATCTGGGTTACTAAAACTTTTCACCAAACCACTTACACATCTTTTCCACCAACGCAACTTGATTATTTAAAATTGTGCAGTGCTTCTCAAAGCTATCAACGTCAAGATTATTTCCATATAAACACAAACTTTAATATTTTTTATTTAATAGACTAAAACAAAGTAATGGATATTTATTAAATTGTGGGAAAATAAAAAGCTGAACAGTTTGGCATGCATTTGTTTGTTATGTATACCCCCAGGTTAAATTTATTCATCCAACTCCAGTTTCAGTAAATTGACTACCCTTTTTATTTTGATGTCAGCATAAATTAATTCTCTAAAGATTTCAAATGTTTATTAGAGAACATTAAAACAGCCAACATAATTCTCAAGGAGCTGCAGAGCTCTAGGGTAATTATTAGTTGATCCCTTCACAAATAAGGTAATAAAAGCTATGAAGCTATCCATTTGCTGTTTTTTCCAAGCCATGTAGATCTCACAGCAAACATGTGAAAGAAGTTTAATTGGTCGGATGAGACCCAAATTGACCTTTACATGTTTCTCTGAGCACACCAATGAAGAAGAAAACCTGCTAGAGGCTTTCCACTGGAGTGGATTTTCATCTTTCAGTTGGACAAAGAGCCTAAACATATAACCAGAGTTTCAAAAGAATGGTTTATATTGATGTTTCTCAACTCTAGTCCCCAAGGCGCACTGCTCTGCATGATTTAGATGGTTCCCTGCTTCAACACACCCAATTAAGATGACCACAGTTCAGAACAAAACATCAATTGAGATCAGGTGTACCGAAGCAATGAAACACGTAAAACACAGTGTGTGTTTGGGAAACAATGATTTTTAGATTGAAGCATATTCACGTGTTATGAAGGCCTAGTCAAAGTCCAGACTTATAAATTGCTTAATTGAGCTTCATTCAATCAGGCTTTGCTTGAGCTATTTTGCAAAGAGGAATAAACAGAAAGTTCAGTCTCTAGGTGTGGAAAGAGAATTGTGCCAGGTTCTACAAAGTGTTGATACAAGTGGACTAAATCCAAATACACACTGAATTTTCACAATTGTTTGGAAAAATCACGTGTGTTGGTCATAAAATCCCAATAAAACACATGTGCTTTTCTTCTGTGTATGAATACTATTGCCTCTGTTGCAATCTTTTTCTTTCTTTGTTTCTTGAACATTAATGTGAGTTTTCATTTCTGAAAAACCTACTGAAAATATATTAAGCACAGTCTCTTTAAGTATGTTGGTTCATATGTTGTTATTTAAAGGTTGGCATCATTTGTTTCAGAAACTATCTGGGCGCAGCGTCAGCCCCGGACTGCAGATGTTCGGCCAGTCCATCTCTGGTAAAGTGGACATGGATGGGAATGGATATGCAGGTACAGCTTCCCCGTCCACAGATACAAAAATGAAACAGATCAGTTTCTTGTTTTCCTGTTTAACATTTGTAGTTTCTTGGAATCAACAATAGCATATTTCCGCCCCGTGACTGACAGAGGCATGTTGTTTACTACATTCCATTGCTGGTAGACTGAGCCTGCATGACGTTGGAAGGTCTTGGTTTGTGCATTGTTTTAGAATTTGCAGGTGTAAACACTGCTGATGTTGCATTAGCGTCGTGTCTTATTAATGGTTTTTCAAAATCTATGATGTCTTTGCTGCAGATGTCACCATTGGAGCTTTCATGGCAGACAGTGTGGTTCTGCTGAGGTGAGTTCTCTACCTATGAAAGCCTAAATAGTGATTCTTTCTCTTCCTCCCAGTGGTTTAAATGAAGGGTTTCTCCCACACGGTGTTTCTGTCTGGGTTTGTGTGGTCGCAGGTCGCGGCCTGTCATTACAGTGGATGTCTCCATCTTCCTGCCCGTCTCCATCAACATCTCTGTGCCGCAGTGCCATGAGGGTCACCAGAACTTGAACTGCTTCAACATCACTGTCTGCATGCGCTTCAGGGGGAGAGAGGTGCCTGGAGAAATAGGTGAATAACTCTGACGAGAGGGAAAAGGTGGAAAAAGTTTTAAAATGAGTTAAAATTTAGTTGATTATGATGCGATGTTTACGTTAGATACAGCAAGCAACAAGAGGTTAAAGAAACCCATCCATCCATCCATCCATCCATCCATCCATCCATCCATCCATCCATCCATCCATCCATCCATCCATCCATCCATCCACATTTGTTTCATTAAATCTGGAGTATGTATGTAAGTTTTATAGAAAAAACATTTTTGTACATATTTGTTAAATCTTTCTCTATGTTGTGACAGTATGGCATGAAACACATAATTTATGAAAAAAAACCTAGTTCTTCTGATTTCTCCCAGTGCTACCTAGAAACAACCAATCAGAGCCAGGGGGCAGGGTTAGTCAATCACCATCCATGTGGCGCTCCTCATCCTCTCCCTGGTCCCCCTTGCTCTGTGCTACACTGTATCTTGCGTAGATTGTCATAAATTCTCTGGCTAGTTAGCACAGCCACTGATGACAGCGGATAAACTGTTTTCCTGTAATGGCAAGTTGTTCTCCGCCATTAGCACATTTTAGGAGCGAGTTGATTGAAAGCCCTAAGATGTTTGTCCTGGCTCTGATCGGTTGTTTTAGATCGGGAACGGTGCATTTCTTCAGACAGCAATAGGGAGAAGGTGGAGGAGACAGATTTTTTCAGAATTATATTTAAGACTTATTCATCTGGCTTAATTACAATAATTATTGTTAGCACTTCAAATGCTTTGAAAAGTCATTATTAAATATGAAATTCAATGTTCTATGACAAACATAAAGTAACTAAATGTTACTTTATGTATGAAAATTGTTTTACTTTATGTAACCCAAATGTAACCAAATGTAACATTGTAACGAAATCTGTTTCGTAAGGTGCAGCAGAAAGGGAAATTTGCCTTGAAAATCACTTCCTTTAAGATAAGTTACTTGCCTATGGCTGACTTTGAGTTTGCCCAGTGTTTGTACTGATCAACCTTTTGCTTACATGTTCTTGGGTGTGCCTGATGACAGCTGACATGCAGTCCTGTTCTAGTGTTTGGGTGTGGTCACTCACATCCTCCCCCAAGGGGAACAGCAGCCCTTTGGTTGCACAATGACACTGTCCTGGCTGGACAGGAGAAAGAAAGCCTCTCTGTTTACCCATCTGGCCGTCACCATGGAAAGTGAAGCTCAGTGACTCCCAGAGTGAAACCTTCCTGCACCTCCTCTGGAATGAGCTCATGGTTTTCGCTCTGTTGGATAACGGAAACAGAAAGCTTAGTTTGGTCCGAATTGGGTGTGTTTACTACCCCTCCCACTGTTTTACCAGTATGACACCCCCATGGGGAAATTACTGCAGAATGAGGCTTATTCATTCAGAGAAACAGTTTCTAAAAAGCCAAAGTTCCATATATGGTTTTCCCAGAAACATTAGCAAAGTTTTACATCATCCTCATGACTTCAACCCTTCAAATAGATCTCATGTTGCTCCCCCTGTATGCAAGAGATGGAAACAGTGGCCTGCAAAAGTATAAAAAATAGCTCAAAATTGTAAAGCTGAATGGAAATGGAATCTAAGGTGAGTTTTGTGTTTTTGCAGTGAATGTCATGATGAAACTAAAATCTAACTTTTTGGTTCACATGGAAAACCTTGCATATTGGAGAAAACTTACTCTGTACGTCACCCTGAACACACCATCCCTGCTGTGAAACATGGTTGTGGCAGCATCATAATGTGGGTTGTAGCTTGTATTTGTAATGTAACAAGATGTGGAAGAGGATATAAATCCTTTCATTTTCACTGTAAGAACATTTCAGTTCTGCTCCAGCAGCTGGAGAATCGCTGTTCTGAACTATTTCTAATAAAAACTGGAACTTGGCTATAAGTCATATTTTCATCTGCCATGTTAATTAAAGAACTATGATAAAGTGCTTTAAACAAACTGAAATATTGCTCCTGTTTTTATTTTGCGAGCAGCAGTCATCCTCTTACATTAAAGCTCTACATGATGATTTAACCAAAAATGTTTCCGTCTTCCCCTATGACTCTTTTTGTTTAATTTGCTTCCAATAAGCAATAAGTTACTTTTTCCCATGTTGTGCTGGCAACGAGCAGAAAACCAAACCATGCATATTTAAAGTGTTTCCCAGGACTGTACTCAATGTACTCAACCGGCAATTTTTTTTAAGCTAATGTTATGTGTGACTGTGCTTCTGCCATTTCTCAGAGTTGTTGTACAACCTTACTGCTGATGTGGATAAGCGACAGAAAAGCCAGCCTTCCAGGATTTATTTCACTCAAGCTGGATCTCAGATCAGCCAAATGAACCAGCAGCTGAGCTTGGAAATCAACAGAGAGAAGTGTCAGCGCTACACCGCCTACGTTAAGGTACACTTAGGTTGTGTTTAACCTTTACTCAGCTGATGTCTCACCTGCTTCCACTTTACCCTGACAGCTCCCCTGGAATGAATTGGAATATGAGAGCGTTTATTTAATTAAACAGGTTTTTTTGGATAGAGTTTTTAGAGCTGTTGTTTTATATCCAGATGTTTTTTTGTGAGTGAAACGGGAAAACACGCATAAAGTGGGAGAAACAGCATTACTCATGGTGTTTGGAGAATTTACTGCCGCATATAAGCAGTCATGTGCTGAGAAGCTATTTGTGTCGCCCTGCTGGGTTGGGTTAAAGGTAGCAGTCAGGAGCTTGATGATCCCTGAAACCATGCAGCTCAAATGTGTGCCTGGAGAAACTGGAAACAGACTCTCCTTTGTCATTACATAGTCTTGCTATTGTGTTTTTCTATGACTTAGTCTTGTGGCTACAGGGAGAGTCCACATCCTAAGGGCATCATCCATGTTTCAGCTCCTCCGGTACGAGGCCTGTAAATTTCACTGCCGTTTCTAATGGGGGTCTTCAGGCAGAGCCCCCAGCTGAGCGGGGCTGTCATTACTGCCCTCTCATCTCATTCTTCAACCGTTCCGGCTGCTTAAACCAGCTCCAGCAAAAGCTGTTTATTCTGTGAGGTCATTTATGGTCCAAACCGAGATGGTGCTCAACTTTAAAATCTGACATTTCGCATTGAAATATATTTTTTTCCACCTCTAAAACTATTTATTTTAAAAGTTTTGCTGTTTATTTGTTTGTTTGTTTTTGTATTTGTTCACACCACAAATATAGAAGTGTATTTTATTGAAACTTTTGTGTTATGGGCCAGCACAAAGTAGTGCATGGATAAATGTTTTTCAGCATTTTGTACAAATAAATATCTGAAACATTTTATGCACATTTTTTATTCAGCCCTTTTAAAATGATACCCCTAGAAAGGGCTGAATAATATGGCTGATAAATGTATCACTGTATAAGTGTTTTATATCAGTTGATATCAATAATTATTATCTTTATGTTTTAAATACCTGAAATACTGACACACTGATGATGTGGCCCTTTCTCTTTTGTACATAGTTTCCTCTCAAACTGTTATACTCATTTTCTTCATTCTCTCCTCGTTATTTTTTTATTTTGAGCCACGGTGGGGAAACCTGAAACTGCTGCTGCCAAGTTACTCAACAAGTTGTTCCTAGGTAATCACAGGTTACTCAACAGGTTGTTGCTAGGTAACCAAAGAGTGAGTGAGTGAGTTGATACCACCTGCTTTGCTCAGCTGGTAGTGAGAGTTTGCGCACCTAAATCTTTTCCTTTGCCTACATTCCCCAGAATGCTGTGCGATTCCAGATCGTGAAATTGAATGCATTTTTTGAATTGGATGTACAGTATTTTCTATTGATATTGATTGGGTGTTCATCACGATATATAAATATATATTGCTATTGATTTAGTATCCAACCCTACACATAAAAAGAATCCAGTGCAACCAACTACTTTTAGAGACTACAGGGCTTTCTGCCTGGAGTTTGAATGTTCCACTGTCTATGTTGGTTCTCTTTGAGTACTTCCACCAGTCCAGAAACATTAATGTTAAGCTAAAATGTTTGGCTAAGCATGCCCTGAGGTGGAGGAGTGTGTGTGTCCATGATTATCTTGTTCCATTTGTTTTTCCATGTTCTCTTGTGATGGACTAGCAAAAGATAGTTATTCAAATTGTTGACTCTAGTGACGAATGCATGCCAATTTTCAATATTAATTTATTGTTTTCCTGCCACTTCTGTGTTGGTTAAACATGTAAACCGACATGGTAAGCCATGTTGGTTTGTCATGTAGTATCTCAATAAAGTAGATTGTAGTTTTTTATTGTATCGTGAAATTGATACAATAAATGCCAGAAAATGTAGAAAAATGTGCGCAGGTGTGAATACTTTTGTGAGCCACACCAAACTTAGTTTTAACATTATATATACAACTGTAAGTGGTATATTTCTCCAGAAAGTAAGTCTCTCATTTCAACACTTAAACCAAATATCTTCAGGTTTGTGGGTGGCCAAGCAAAGTATGGCTGAGTAATCGCTTGGAGCTGCCACATATCTGTGGCATCTCTCTGACTGTGTGAGATAAACACACTTCTGCTTTAAAGAGCAGCCCCTCAGGGCACATATTACTCTTGGGATGGACTTCATTTTGCTTTTCTTTTTGGTTAGTTTAGGCTCCAAAGTTGCCTGATGAAAATAGAGTCTGATGCTGGTAATGAAAAGCAGGGCTACTCATACCTTAAAAACAGCCTTAGCCCTTTCTAGAGGCACAGGTAGGCAGATTTTATTACACCTAAGAAGTGCAAGGCTAAGTGTTTCCTCCTGTTTGCCAGTCTTCACGCTAAACTTCATCAGGCACCTGCCTCATATGGAGGCTGAGTGGTTTTGATTTTCTTGTGTATCTGGAGAAGAAAGCAGATAAGAGCATCCTCAGGAATGTTAAGCTATTTCTGTCACGCTAAGTTGATATTTAAATTTGCAGATGATAAATTCTCTATAGTTGTGAAATCTGAAGTAGTTTTGACATGCTTTGCTGATGTTTAAATGGAGCATGAATTTATGATATAGTTCTTCTATGCTTGATTGCCCACTGATTCCACCAAAGCTGAGGAACACAGACATAACAACAGACATAACAAAAACTGTGAAACCACAGAAAGCTGAAGGTGTGGTGCAAAGATTGCACCTTTAACTGACTATTTACACAATACATGTGCACAAACAAGACCAAAAATTATGTCTCAGTATGATAATTTTCTTGACATGAATTTTTCTGTCTTTAAACTGTATGGGTTTAGTCCTAATCTTTAAATGAAAGCTAAAAATTCACCATAAACACAGATGATCCGGCGCCGCTCTGAAAGACGGTTCAGTATCATCTGCCTCCTCTCACTCCTGCCCACATGAGCCAGACCTGCCATTCCTCAGAAGAGTTATGCTAATGGAAACCAGCTGGTAGCCGGACTGCATCCTCCAGGATTGGGGCAGGGGGATCGCGCTCCCACCTCATCCTGTTCTCAAACAAAAACATACACGAAACTCACTAGGCTGAGCCTTCCGTTCTCAGCAGGGTGCTCGGCTGCTGTTGTGTCAACTGTGACAGTACGCTGGCGCTGCCGATGGAAAACTCACGTCAGGGTTGATTGCTCGAGCGCTGATATGTGAGGAACGCTGCCGGGCCGACCGTCAGCTCTTCTGTCCATTCGGCCACCCACACCTTTATATTACCTGTGAAGATTCACAGAAGCTACAGGATTTTTGAAGAAGAAAATATGAATGAATATTAATGAAGCAGAGTCTGAAACTTTGCTACATTTTTAAACAAAGTAAAGACAACTTATTCTCTGGCCTATGGTTATATATAGTAGCATATTTAGCTGCTTTGTCAGCAACATTGCAACCTTCCGCAAAGATGTATCACTACTAAAAAAAGGTGAAAAGATTAATTATGCTTCCCAGTAGATGACAAAGATGGCCGCTCACACTGAGAGATCTGAAGATTTCTTCCTGTTAAAAGTGAGTTTTTCCTTTTCACTGTCGCCATATACTTGCAGAATAGGAAAGATTTCCGCAAAGATCAAGTGGATTTCCTTTAATCTAATTATTTTATCAATTAGCATTATAAGTTAAAACTATCAGCACTGTCTGAACATTGAATAGTGCAATATATGGTCCAGTTTATTTTCTATATATAGTTTAAATCTGTTTGTCTTGTGAATTGGTGAATAGTTGAGCTGAACTGACAGAAGGCAGATGTAAAGCTCAGTTAAACACATAAGGCTGAACCTCACCAAGCCTCAACTCTAGAATAAAATCAGAAAAAAACAGGGGTAGCAAACTGGAATAAATGAAGTACTAAGGAAAACCTTAAAGATGATCCAATAAAATTAAAACAGTAATGTCTCATTTGAAATGTTTTAAATATATTTATTTTATAGATATTATAGGGGGTGACTTTAGATGCTGTGTCAGTAATCCTTTTTCTTTATTTAAATAAAAAGTTGGTTTGTTCAAACTGAGATTCATCTACTTTTATTTAAAATTAATAATCTTTTAGGTATTTTTATCTAACTCTACTAAAAGTATCAATAATTATAAAGTGCACATGGATAGCTTGAGTCACTCAAAACAAGTTTTCAGAATCTCACCTAATAATTGTTGAAAACATTTTGGGGTTTTTCAGGCCATTCAGACACAACCACCTCCACAAAGTATAGGCAGTTAGCAAACACTGTGTGCTGATGCTTGATAGGCTCACAGAGGTTAGTTTATCAGATTAAAGCAGCCTGTCAGAGAGGTGTGCTGTAAAGGAACAGGATAAAGCACCTTTCTTTCAGTTGGGGAATGAAGATGACCAGTAAAAGATAAGAGTGAGTTTGTTTAGCCAATTATCAGACATAATTTCTCTAGAAAAGTCTCTAACATGAAGTACTGGAAATATGTTTAACAGCCAGAAGCCAAACTTAATGAGTCAAAGTTGTGTGCATGCAGTAGATACGTTCATTTTATCTGAAATGATGCAAAATCCTGGATCTGAGCATCATTAAATCATGCTGAGAAGTTCAGGCCAGGACCAGGCTTAGTCAGAGCACAGATAATGCATTTAGCGTCCAACATTTTTCAGGAGTCATTCTTCCTAATACACCAGCCTTTTATGTTGATCACTTTAAATATGTTTTCTTTGGCAAAGACTAACAGCATACTAGCCCTCCAGATGGCCTTTGTTTGGTTATTTTTAGCAGAATAAACTACATGCAGACTTTCACTGAGGCTGTAAAAAACAGTCAAGGAATATGAGACATTCAGATAGCCAGAAGTGTTGTTCATGAGATGAAGAAAATAATAATTTAGAAGCAAATCCCTGGATTTAGGCAGGATTTTTGTTGTTTGAAGTGTGTTTAGTAATTTTGCACCGTAGGCTTGTTGTAAGTTTCATGTATTATGTCTTGTTTTATTGAGGCAGACAATGTCCATCATAGTAAAATAGTTGAATGTTTGTTGCATGAATAGTATTAAAATGGAAACTGGAGCTGAAAAATTTAATAACATAACATGTATGAGACATGCTTCTAACATTTTGCAGAGGAGAGAAGTTCCCAGAAATTGATAATTAAGTTAAACATTTTATTTTCTCTTTGGCATTAATAAAGTATTTTTGAATTTACTGTAACTAAACACGAGGTAATTCAGTGTTGTGATTTTTATGACCTTATCTTTAGAGAAAGTTTGATCAACTCCTCAAAATGTGTATTATTGATTCAGTTGTTAGAATAGTTTGTGCAAAGCTATTTTACAAAATTTTAGGTCCATATTTTGAGCAGGCTTTTGCGAGAGCTGTGTTACGCTTTCGAAAAGGTGAACTAACATTAGGCTCTAAAATATTTTGTTATACAGAGTGGTGCTCATTTAATTCAGTGGGTTCTTTGGCTGCAAAACACTCCCAAATCAGCAGCTCTCCATCACAGTATTTCATTGTTGGAATAAGTTATCTCTACTTTTACTTTCTTTATGTGGTGTTTGCAAACCTTAGCAGTATGTGGAAAGACTGAAACCACCCCATAATTCAGTAGCTTGTAGAGCCTTTTTAATTGTATAAAGATACGATATTGCCATATTTGTTTATCTTGTACGACTTCGGAGGAGGTTTGGTCTGTTCTTTGTTTCATGTTTGCTTTATTCAGTTTATCAATGTTAGTGAGTCGTCATTTATGCCGAGCTCTTAAGATTCCTCTGCAACATTTTTATCAGTTTTTGGCTGCAAAACAACCCCATATATGTTCTAGACATTTGCTATAAAGTGTCTATGTTTTTTGGCTAGATAAAACTTTGCAAACTTAAGCAAATCTGTCAGTTAAATAGCACTTCCTAAACAAGTTTAGTTTTTGTTTTTTGTAATTGTTGTGTACGTATGCATAAAATAAGCCCTTTGGAGAGAGAGATGCAGCTCTTTGGGGTTTCGCAGCTTTCTTAGCCTCTAAATTAACATGATGGAATATCTAGCTCTTTTTCTCTTACAAATGAATCTTAATTTTAATTTTTCTGTAGAATGAGGAACTTCAAAATGTTTAAAAATGTCATGATAATTAATGAACCACAGTTGCTTCCCATAGGTCTTTGGTAACAACTGCTCTTTAGCAGTATTGTGTTAAAACACCCCCTAATAGTTCAGACTCACAAAAAATGTCATGTATTGACTTAATTTTTAAATCTGACATTATTTTCAGCTTTTGTGAAGAAAAACAGAGCAGCAGACAGATATTTACCTTTTATACTGACTGTAATTGAATTAGCTGGCAGCAAGCTGAATGAATTTAGAAAAGTATTCAGTTTATGCTCTATATTTAACTTTTTCATGCATGCAAGCTCCACTGCATGTCGAGAGCAGGGCGTACATGCGCACAGATTTAAAGTGTAACAGGTGTTATGTCAACATTACATTGTGATATATATTTAACTACAACCTGTAAAGGATTCATGATTCCTTGAGTCAGTTAGTATTTGGTTTCAGTTCACTTGGTCTTGATTTATTGCTCGTCTTAGCAAATAGCTTGTAAGCAGTCCTTTGTTAAATGTTCTGTTCGTGTTTGCGCCTCTGATTGTTCATCCATCATCATGTGTGTTCTTACTCCAGTAGACCCATTACAGCCAAGCCCACGTGAGCCTTGAAATCCTGCCAGGAGCCAGCTCCATTTGTGGTCAGGAGAAATTTAGCTCCACACTGTAGATGCATCGCAGCCTTTGAGGAGGAGTTAAAATAAGCAGTCGGAGCCCTCCCTCTAACAGTTGTCTGTTTTATTTAGCTGGAAAGGCATCCTACCCCACCTTCCACTGACCTACATCGCACCAGTGTCCAGCATGCATATCTCATGTCCTCCTAACATTTGTTATGGCACTACTTGAGTATTTAAAAGTCCAGTAAACTTTGTTCGAATGACCTCGGCTGCTCCAGAGGCCTTGATGGGGATGGGATGTCCTTTCTGCTCTCATACAGATGAAAATCTTTTTTGCGGTTTAGTGCATGATATTTTTAGAAACCAGAGATAGTAGTTCATTTATATTTTTGTGAAATAACATTCACCTTTAAAATAACCCTAAGTCTATTTACTGAGAGACTTCGGGTAAATAGACTTATTTACCCGAATAAATAAGTCGGGTAAATAAGATATACCCCAGATAACTATCTGGGGTAGTTATCTACCCCAGATAGATAACTACCTGGGGTAGATAACTACCCCAGATCTCCATTTCAGTGAGTTTTTAGTATTGATTCAGATTCTATTTTAGAGTTTTGTGCAAAATAATAGTGTTAAAGGATGTGAAATCTAACTTTAGGAGATCCATGGCGTCATGTACAAACCTTTGTATGGTCTTTGTAATGAAGTAGAGTGTGCGTTGACTTTCATTTCAAATTTATTTTATGTGTTTATTCACATAACTACAGTGAACACAGAGCCACTTAGGGGCTTGGTTGTCTGAAACTGCAGTTTAACCAGCAAAAAATAACAAATAACTCATATAATAATTTCTGAATCATGATTTCTTGAAGACAATATGATGCAGATGTTGTCTTTGACAATACAAAGACACACATGACAAACAATGTCCCTCCCCTGTGTTCTACACCCATTTATGTGCAATTTAGAGTGCCCAATTGATCCAACCCAATGACAACCCATATGTCAAAAGGGAGAACATAAAAAACTCCATGCAGAAAGGCCGCTGCTTCGACTCAAACTTAGCAACTTCTCTCTGCAAGGCAACATTGCTACCAACTATAGCAACGTGCTGCCGAACTCAGTGAATCAGAGAAATTAATACTAGAACAAGTAAATAAATTTACCCACAAAGCCACCCAATCTGCTATGTTGTGTTCAGTTTCAAACTATGTTGGGAAGTGCAATGAATGAATCAACAGATCACAACAATGTTGGTTAGTTGCACTCGCACCTTATGTGAAACTTATATGTTTATTGAATAAATTAATAAACATATAAGGAGTACTATCTCAGAAATTTCTCAGAGCTTTGGAGAGGTTAATAGCTCTGAAGTTGGTGTGGGTTTGCAAACTTTTTCATTCTCAGTTACTCAGCAGAGACATCTCAACATCTGTGTGGAAAAGAACATAAAACACATTTTTGTGCACATAGTCAGCCTGTTCACGAGGCCCCTGGACTCCTGCATGTTTCTGTGGTTGACAGATTACTGTATTGTATTTGACCTGCATTCTCACATAAAATCCACAAACCCGCTCATCAAAGTAAGCTGAAGTGAATGTGGAATATCAGCTACGCTCACCGTTTGACCCCAGTCTGCAGTCTGCAGACAAACAGGAAACTCAGGAGAGAAACGTAAAGGAGGAGTTCCTGTCGCCACTTCCCAAACGCTCTCCAGTGGCACCAAAACGTCACAGAGCCTCTGCACTTTTTGACATCCCTGAGCGACGGTCACACTGCTCTTTTTGTTTTCATCTTTAACTCAAACATGCAATTCCCTTGATGCTCCCCCCCCCCCCCAACACCCTTTTTGTTTCATTCAGCTCAGGCCAAGAGAGCCAATCCAGTAAAAGTATATAACAGAAAGGTAATCAAATCCAGCTGTCCTCTGCTTCACATGGCAGCAAGTCAAGCAACTCTTTATGAAGAAAGGATTGAAAAATGTGAAAAACAGCACTAGAGCTAGTCACTGTGATAATAAATCAAGCAGAGGATGTCATTAACACTAACAAAAATAGGTTCAGCTAAATGTTTTGGCTGCAGGTTTTAATGTTTGTAATATATTCAGGATACTAAAGAGGCACCGTTTGGGTTAATTTTAGCATAGCTAACATTTTCATCAGGGTTTCCTTACATGGTCGTGCCAGCAAGAACATGAGACTCTTCTTCTTCTTCTTCTTCTTCTTCTTCTTCTTCAGGGAAGAGCACAGGCTTTAGCTACAAGTCAGATGTCTCATTATTTTTGTGTGCATAAAAGCTATAGGTCAGGTTTTTACTTCTGGTGAGGCAGCTCATTAAACAAACTGTATTTTGTTGCCATGGCAAATTCATTATTCTGCTTCCTGTACCTGATCAGAGGTTGTGCAGATTTGATGAATTGTTGATTTTGGCAGCTTGCTAGGCAGAATGTTTCTGCAGCCTGTTGGCCACAGTACTGCCACATGATGCCACCGCAAGGCAACTTAATGGGTGGCCAATTCTGACCACAATGAAAGAGTCTCCCTGGCCATGATTTCCTCTTCCACTGCAGAGGAAACACAGACAGTGTTGCTGAGTGTTTCTTAGTTTCTGACAGTTGCACAGTGATGTCAGTCTGGTCAACTTTACTACACAATCAGTTGTTAATATTTACAGCTAAACCCAGGACTGCAAATGTATTATATGAAAAGACACATAACCTTTTTTTTCTCACTGTCTGACATTGAATTGGACTAAATTTTCCCCACTTTTGATCAGGATTGCCAAAGTTGTCATACATCCAGAAAAAAATCCTAAGTTTGCATACATTTTCTCAAGTATTTGTAAAATCAGCCATTCAAAATGGGTCAAACATGCTTTCTCAAGCTTCTCACAATAGTTTGCTGCAATTCCTCACTGGACTGACGTAACTGTGTCAGGTTTGTAGGCGGCCATGCTGGAATACACCATTCCAGTCCTGCCCATAACTTTTCTATGTGAGATCAGGGATTTGGGATGGCTGCTCTTAAACATTCATTTTATTGTCAATTAACCACTTCCTAGCTAATTTGGGGTTAATATCCAGCTGTAATTCCCACTTGAGTCAAAACTTCCTGGCTAATATCTTGACGTGTTGCCTTGATATTTCCTAGTGTTTCCATCTGTTTTGGCATAGAAATATTTTTTGTGGTCCATACTGATCTAAAACAAGAAACATTTAGTCTGATTTAATGTCAGATAGTAAGAAGTAAGAATTGTTTGTCTTTTTATACAGAGCTTAAAGATCTGGATTTAACTCTCTGTTGGTACAGTTATCAAATTCTACTTCCTTTAGAAACAAACTAAATTTGTCACAAAGGAAATTTGACAGCTTGCATTATTCCATTGTGTAAGTTCTGCAAAGACTGCATCCTACGGGATCTTCAATGGGTGGATTACACACAATTTATCTTTGCAAGATGCAGTTTTTATCGCAACCTATTCTGGAAAACAATAACATAAAGGTAAAAGTGTCCCAGATTCATACAAAGTAAGAAAATCAGCTGCAGGAAGCATCTGGAGACCTCCTCTATCACCAGGATGGAGTCGATTCAAACTCACTGACAAACACACTGAACTCTGTTTAACAAATTGCACATTTTAAGATGCTCCCCCTTCCAACATCCCATTCATCAGCAGAATGTTTTCTCTTGAGACTGAAATAGCCATTTCATAATAAATGTCTCTTGTCACATCACTGCAGCACATTTCTTAGAGGATCCTCATTTCATGGAAATTTGGCATTTTCTTGTATAATAATGCAGATCACTTGCTTCCTGTTTATTCACAGGAAAGATTTATCAGTATGCTCAAGGAAGCTTGTCTCTCAAGCTCAGGAAGTCTTCCGACGTTTGTTGTTCTTTCCAAACAACAACATTCAGAAATAAAACTTATGACGCTATTAGCAGGATGGATTTGGTTAATCTCCATAAAACATCAACAAAGAACAGCATATTTGCTCTCCTCCCTGTGATCTAAATCTCAGAAAGTACTCCTATATAACTGATGTATTATATAAAAGTAATGGTTTTTTTTATTCTCTCTTGATGACTCTGCTATGTTCTTTATGGACACTTTGCAACAGTAGCTGAGGAAACCAAAGGAAGTTTTAACACAGTTTTCAGAAAATATTAGTGGTTCCTTGAGAAATAAGACTAAGTACTTTGGGTACAGCTACAAAAGGTGACCGCTAACATTGATCGTAAGCAACAAATGCTATCTCAATTTTCACATAACAGATTAAATTCATCCCAACAAACAGAAACAAATTTAGTTCAAATTCAATTCAGATAAATCTGTGTTATATTCCAAAACAATTAAAAAGCATATTGACAGATTTAGATCCAATTGCATCCAGACTAATTCAATACAGATTCTAACACAACATAGTCAAATTTGGTGATCATGTGATGCCATTTGGTAAAAAGTTAAAGGAAACTTGGCTGATTGTATTGAATCATCAACTTGGCAGTGATCCCTCATCCTAAAGAGAATGTGTTGACAGTAAAGAAAAACCCTCTACTTTTACAGGAAGAGACGTCTAGGAGAACAGGTGTAGTGTGAATGTTTTTCTACTTTAACTCAAAATTAAGAGTACTTTCAATGTAAAAAAAAAAAAAAAAAAAAGGAGAGAAAAGAAAGTCAATGCCAACCATAGCTTCATCAATGTCTCTATTCAGGAAGGAGACACTGTTAAATACAGACCATAAAGAACTTTTACTGGTGGAAAACCAAAGAGGTCACATAAGGCAGCAGTAGCTTTATCAATGTCTCCCTCCATGAAAGAGAGACTGTTAAACTTAGAAGCACTTGGAGAACAATTTTATGACAAAGAAAAGTAGAGAGTGAACTTGGTAGCTTTTACAGGATTTGTTCTGTGAAAAGACCAGAAAGAAACCTCAAACTTAATGACAACTAAAATTGAAAATGGTAAAGAGAATTGTTTAAAATTTAGGGTACCTAGTTATAATATTGCTTTATGTTGTTGGCTGTTCATTACCTAAACCTTATGGCAAACTCAAAATCATTAAATGTTTTTTGATTCCTTGTTGTGAAAACTCCCATTTTAAAAATACTCTTTAAAATCTCCCTTTGTCTCTCATCTTGTAAGAGGAAAGATTATTTTGCTGATTCCACATTTAATTATTTATTCGAACAAAAATCTGCCAAAAATAACTGCCTTCACTTCTGCCCCTGTTCTACTGCTACAGCCTTGGATTATTTTAATGCTTTTAGTACAATCTTGCTTTTTAAGTCAGATGTAATTGATATACTGCAAATGGAACAGAAAGCAAATAACGTGTTGAAAACATCAGAATGATGCTGAGTGAGGAGGAACTGAGATATGCAGGAACACATCTGCGTAATTATTAGCGACTTAACTGAATTCCACGTGCAGATAGTCCAAAGAAGCAGTTATAGTTATTAGCATTGGCGCTAAATCAAGTCGTTGTTGAGAGAACGTAGTAAAAGGAAAAAACTCGCTGATGAATTTTCTATGTTCGAGGAGTTAATCAGTTCCATCTGGCAAGCTGCACTGGGGGAAGAGAGGCACCTTTCTCAGCTCCTTTATAAATTCCAGCTGTGTCTGTAGCTGTCCAACCGTCAGATGTTGAATGCTTTCTTCATGATGCGGACGAGGCTGTAAAAGTTTCCTGTAATTTCTATTTATATGAGCATTGTTTTTCAAGCCAGTAAAACCAGTATAACCTAATTCTTGGGTAAAACAGGCATGTTTCCTTATGCTCACCCTTACAATCTGAATTTATTACATTATGTTTCAGAAAATCTTTCTTTGTTTTTTTTTGTTTGAGTTTGCTGTGAGAAAAGCAATTGTGAGCAGCAAGAAAATATACATTATCTTTGTCTACACCTTGTTAAAAGCATCACAATATTTATCGGTCTTCTTTGTGATGTGGCTTCATCCATGACGCTGCAGATGGTAAACATTTCCTGTCACTGAAGTGATGTGCTTGTCTGTGTATTCAGGAGGAAATGTATGTTTACTCATGGGAGACATTGCGACACACTATCCTTTCTAACAGCACGTTATCCTGCGAAAGGTTAGGCTTTGGTTGATCTCCAGTGTGTTCTCACGAAAACAGAGGACTCTCACGTCGTGAAACAATACAATAGTGCAGTTTATCGATGGTAATAAATAAAAATAAGAAACATAAAACAGGTGGGAGAAAGTTGAGCAACTTTCATTGGTGGTAATTCTGAGCCATAATTCAACATCCAGAAGGATGTGCCAGTTTTTGTACTAAATGAGTATTCTCATCAGTATTAGTAAATCAAGCTAATATTAATGGATGTCTGAAATAATGCACTCAAACAGTAACAGAAATATGTTTATAAATCAAGGTTAACTTTTTACCTGTGGCAATCACCATGTTTGAAATGCACATCATTCATGTTTGATTTTGAGACTAGTGTTTGTGAGAAAAATCTGATTTCTCTATTTTTTTTTCTTGAGAAAACCCAATAAAAAGAAAATGGGCAACTCCCATTGCAATACCTGACTGTCTTTACGATGTTGTGTCACTGAGAACAATTTGTGTTAAGTGAGGTGATACTGTCTGTGAAAAGTTTAGGGATCACTGCTCTAAACCCTTTTACTCTTATTTTAAATCATTTCATTACAGCCTACAATCCTTTTTATTGATTTCTTTGACTAATCACATTTTTCCGTGAAGTTGGCCAGACATCTGCTTCAATTACTAACATCGGGCTGAGTAAAATTTTTCTCCTCTGAGTTGGAGTAAAAAGGGCTCAAACTGCGTATGTTTAGTGTGACTAGTAGTCTGGTGTTTTTGCATTTCTCAGAATTGGTTTGGACAGAATCAGGGTGATAAAGTCCAAAAAATTTTGTTTTTCCACTGATTCATGTAATAGATTCAAAAAATGTTGCATGAGGACATGCAAATGGCATATAAATGGAGTTAGTTTTAGTGATCTCTGTAAAATATTTATTTTGCAACAAACCGATAATACATGCTATGTTAGGGTTGGTAGATGAGGGGCTGGTCTGGGCTTGAGTTGCTAGGTAACGGAGCTAGGCTAGGTTTGGGTTGCCAGGTAAAGAAGTTTGGCTTTTCTGGGGTTGCCAGGTAACGATGCAGTGACCACCAATTGTGATTTAGCAATCGGGAGGTTTTTGACAAGGCTGATTTTCCAGACACCAAAAAACATCAACTTATTGCCAGAAAAAGGCTGGTTGTTTTTATTTTCATTTTTGGAAGCATTTGGATTGTTTTTAGAAGCAGTAGAGACCCAAAAAGAAAGTATAAAAATGTGCTCTGCAAAATGTGTCCCTTTTAAGCACACCGGTTAAAAGAAAGCAATTGTGTGCTTTAGTCAAAGAAAAACAAGAGGAAACCCAGGTTTACGAGTGGCAGTGATCATTGTCACAACAAATCCTTGACTGTGTCCTTGAAGGAAGTTATTTAGATTGAAAAAATAAATTTCCTGCCTCCGACAACAACAGTCTGATCTGAGGAGGAGAACCCTGGGGAACTTCAACAGGATGTGGGGGCCGGCTGTTAGATTCGATTGAAGGTTGTTCTAGATAAGTGATGCCGGAGGGGTTCGAATGAAAGGCAGAATTTTGTCACAGATTTTATTTTTCATAGTTTAAAGCTTTTGTGGACTATTAACCAGGACTGGTTTGATTTTCAGAAACACTGTTAGATCCGAAATTTAAATATTTTTGAAAAGATACAGGAGTTTAATACTTCCCTAGAGAGGTAATGTGTTCTGCAGAGATGCTCCCAGTTTCAGGTTTATTTCTGATTTATGCTTTTGTATGGCTTTGTGCTAATGATATACATTTTTAGACAATTCCATAAAATAAGAAGACAGAGGAGATTATTAAAAAATATATTTTAGCACATGCAGTGGCAACATGCCACAGCAATAACTCACTAAATCCAGATCTAATTTATTTATAAAGCATCCTGGAAAAACAGCAAGTGTTTTTGCAAAAACCAGATGAAGCAAAGAGATAAAAACCAAGACATAAAACAAATATACTCATAAAATAGAACGGACTAGGAATTAAAGCCATCATACTCCAAAGTTCGGGAGCCACTACAGAAAAAGCTGGCTAGTTTTTGGGACAGCTAAAAATAGCTGATCTAAGGGCCCACGAAGGAAGATAAATCAGGGAGGTACGGAGGAGTAAGACCATTTAGGCATTTATGAGCCAACATTAAGATTTGCACTTGAAGCCAATGAAGGGAAGACAGGATGGGTGAGATGCGCTCATGTCTGCTTACCAGTTTAAAGATGAACAAGCTGAAGATGAATGCTTGAATGATGTCGGATCACATCAAATCCCATTTGTAGTTTTCAGCTGAACTGACTCTTTGTCATCCCAAACCTCTTAACATTCTTTGATAATCTGCTGTAACTAACAGTTTAATGCTGAAAATTGTACACATTAAGCGCAATATTTTTCCCACAGCCATCAGCCATCAGAGCCATTACTCCCTGTCGCCCCCTCCCACACTTATCATAACCTGTAGTCACACATACATCTCACATTCCCCACCCCCACACAGCTAGATTGTTACGCACGTTTCACTGTCATATCATCGGCACTTTGCCATGATATGACATAATTGCCATGATATGACCATAATTGGACCTACTGCTTCTTCCTTGGTGTGGCTGAGTGATTTTAGTTAATTTTAGTAGTATATTGTTAATATTATTACTGTCTGAAGTGTTATTATGACTGTGTATTTGTTTACTTATTATTGTATATATTTGACTTTTTGCATGGGAGTTGCAATAGAAATTTCGTTGAACTTGGTTCAATGACAATAAAATGCTATCTATCTATCTATCTATCTATCTATCTATCTATCTATCTGTCTGTCTGTCTGTCTGTCTGTCTGTCTGTCTGTCTGTCTGTCTGTCTGTCTGTCTGTCTGTCTGTCTGTCTGTCTATCTATCTATATAAGACAAGCTCATTATCTATTTGACTACCATATGCTGAACACATTGCTCTAAATTCGTTAAATCTCACATTATCTCTTTGTATCCCACTGTACACTCTTGCTGTTGACAAGCTGGATCCTTTCATCACTTGACTAGAAAAGCTTTTTTCCATTTATACAAAGATTCCTCAGCACTTAGCTCTTAAATAAAATGGCTACAACCTGTAAATCTTCTAAACATCCTTTGCCCTTACAAGGAGTTCTTTGAGTAAAGACGAAGCTGGACACTTTTGAGGGAGTGGTTTGGCTGAGAGTAAAGCCCTTGTATGTTTCAGCCAAGCATGAGACGTTTAAATTGAGCTTCACAGCATTTTCTAGCTTGACGTCAGCCTCCCCACACCCACAATGCTGAAGTTACTCTGTGTGCAGGAAGAGGGCAGTTTGGTGACTTACCATTGTGTTAATTCTTTAGCGCCAGAGATAAAATTTTATATGGAGGTACTCTTCTATGCTGTCTAGCATAGAAGTTCATGGGTGCTGAAGTTCACCCATGAACATCAGCATATTATTCACAAATTGTGAATTGGATGGAAATTATACATAGTTGTCTTTTGTGGTATGTCTCTACCAGCTTTGTAATTCTAAAGCTGAAATATTTGTCAATTCTCTTTAATAATATTAACAGGAGAAGGAATGGACAACAAATCAATAATAATATACACTTCTGTAGACACATTGTCAATATCAATAGATTATAGACCTGATAGAATATTCAATATATAGACTAGTCACTGAAATTCAGTCCAGAACCACACATCATTCTGGGGGATGTAGGCACAGGAAAGACTTTATCCGCTCAACCTCTCATGTTCAGCTTAGCAAGGTCAGTGGCAACAACTAAGGCTGCGATCACACTGCAGCCTAAAGTGACTCAATTCTGATTTTTCTTTTTTTTTTTTGCCGTAATGCGACCTGTATCTCATTTTTTTATGAGATTCTGAACAACACAGGTCGGATTCTTTTCGAATGTGAGCCAGGCCACTTGGATATCCGATACGTATCCGATTCAAATGTGACCTAACGACCTGGACGTCACTGATACTCGACAAACGTCACTATTCTGTGCCCTGATACGCCTAAGCGGGAAGAAAAACAGCAACCATGGCGGACCATAATGAGGATTAAGTTTTTTGTTTTTTTTTATTAATCTTTATTGATATGTAGAATACATAACAGTACAAACACAGCATACATTGTGGAATAATGTCCACCAGGGGGTTACAAACATTGAGACAATACATCACCATAACATTACATAAATACACTAAAGAGAGAACATAAAGAGCATGTTTTAATAGCATTGGTATTGGTGGAATTTCCAATAGTTCTGATATATTGTTTGACCTCATTTTCAAAAATGGAAAGAAATGTTTTTTAATTAGCGTTACAGCATTTCTCTCAACAGTGGCAGCCCCAAGTGCGGGGACCAGGGGAGGCCATAGCCCCCTCTTGAAACCAGAGAATCATGTTCAAAGGGCATAAAGTCATTTATAAATAAATGCACATGTAAATAAAAAATAGTAATAAATACATATTAATATATACACATGTAGATCCTTCATCTCCTTCAGAGTTATCTTGGACTTCTAGTTGCTTCTCTGATTAATACTCTCCTCTCCAGACTGTCAGTTCAGGTGGATGCACATGTCCACATTATCTCATCCCTCTTTACACTTAGCACCAAATTTGCAATTTATTTCAACTAAATCAAATTATTTCTATACAGTGGCAGTGTTAGCTTTCTAGTTCAGGCGTACACTGCAACTTTATGGATGTGTGTAAAAGAGTTGCAGAGGCAGCAGAAAGGTGTAAGTCATGCACTGTTGTGTCAAATAAAAGGGGTTTAAGTGAAAGCAGTCAGAAACGTTTTCCAGGCTGTGAGAGCGACGTATACTAAATATTGTTTTCATTTAAAACATGTAGAAATGCAGGCTGACATGCATCCAGTGAATGAAAAACATTTCTATTTTCAGGCGAGAAGCCGCTGTGCCAAACGTGTCGTAAAAGAACGAAACTGCTGGAGCTTACAGATTTTCTTTATACTGTGGCAGAAAAATTTATGGCTGAAAAGTAAGGCTGCTCCTTCTCGCTGGAGTTTTCTGGCAGCTCGGCTCTGTACAATGGAAACCTTAACAAACTGTTTTGTCCACAAAAGGGCTGAAAAGTGTCAGGGATATTTTTAATGAACCATACACACTTTTAATAGCATCATTCCTCTAAATCGCAAGCCAGATTTAAATATGTAGGATTTCTAAATGTTAGCTTTTCTTCCACCCACTTGGAAACAGTCATGAAGTTCACACAACTAATGGTTATAACAGTGACCATATAAGTCAAGTGATTTTAGCATTTTCATGATTTTCCTTTCCTTGCAAAAGAAACCACATATTATTTTTCTTCCAGTTTCTCATTATGCACTACTCCGTGTTGATCTGCTGCAATCAACTCCAGTAAAATACACTGAAGTTTGCTGTTGTAATGTGACAAAATGTGGAAAGCTTTAAGAGGTAGTAATGTTTTTGTATTGTGCTCTAAATTGCTATTTTTCCATAAATGCGTTGAGATAACAAGTTTGCTTATTTTAAGGTTCATATCTAAAGTCCACTGGTAGATTGTTTCTGAATAAAACAAGCAACTAATCATAAGCACAATGGATGTTTGACTCTCTGAACGAACAGGGACACACCCAGCAGAGCATGTGTATGTAGGAGCATTCAACACAGTAAATGCCTGTTAACTATAGAATATCTGTCTCTTAGAGGACTCCACTAGCATGTGAGGAGCAGTTGTGGGGGTGCCTTTCATAAAATAATTCGTAATGGCCAGTAAACGCTAGCCAGTGTCTCCGTCTTGGCTGCAGCTCAGGAACTTCTCTGTTCCATAAACGCAGCACCATGAGGGGGGAAATGACCCCACCAGGGGTGTGAGTTTGGGTGGGGTAATTGGCAACACCGATCAAGGGATATTAAAAGCTCAAGCCTGAATTTACCGAACAGCCTCTCTGGCGCTTAT
The DNA here is from genome assembly GCA_903066825.1 of Alfaro cultratus. Classification (NCBI taxonomy): domain Eukaryota; kingdom Metazoa; phylum Chordata; class Actinopteri; order Cyprinodontiformes; family Poeciliidae; genus Alfaro; species Alfaro cultratus. The sequence goes on from CAEFZX010025350.1 coordinate 33,747, forward strand.
AATGCACACTGTTTGGCCTGGGAGCTCTCCAGTTCACTCTCAGTCCTCCTTCCTGTTTGAAACAGGAAAAAAAAAAAAATTTCTGTTTAGAAATTCAGGTAAAATTTCCTCCATTGTAAATTCAGATCAGGTCCTGTTTACTTGTGCGATAAATAAAATATTGGATTGTATAAAAACAGCCTGTTCTATTTTAAGCTGTTTTGTCCGCATTCTCCCCTGTGGCATGTGAAAATGTGCGATAAGCAGGGGGGGACTTTAGAGATTGAGACTAAAACGTTCTTCTCCCAGGAGGTCAGTTCAGTTAGAGGACAAAGGACAAGGGCCGTTTCAAGCATCCTGTTTTAATTGCCACTGAGGCGGAAGGCGTTGCCAGCATTTAACACAGTGCACCACCACTAAATAACCGTGTCATGTTACCAAGAGAATAAGCCAACATACGGCTGGAACAACAGCGCTTCTGTACTTTCAAATGAGGCGTGCAGTTGTGACAGATGGACTGTGAACGTCCCGTGTCTCAATCAGTCACTCATCCTGGAACCATTCGTTGATCCCTCATTGAAGTAATGTGAGACTTTTTTTTAATTTGTATGTTTTTCTACATAATAGCAGCTAATTGTGGCAATCTGGGCCTGATTATTTGATTCATTAAGTTAATTTAGTGTGTTTTAGATTAAAGATCAAAATATCGCTCTGCAAAGTAACTAACGTAGCTGTAGGCCTTAACAGAATTAACAACTTTCAAATTTGCTGTAAATAATTAGTGAAAAGTCTTTGTGAAAAGAAAAGTACATCAATGTTAAATTCCTAGGTTTCAAATAGAGCACCACAATATATCGAGCTGCTGTTCTGTAGCCTGTGAGTGCATTCACACCTGACACATTTGGTCTGCTTTAAATGGACCAGCGTTCATTTCCCCCATTACACACACTTTTTGTCCAGGTGTGAATACACTCAAGCAAACTCTGGTGTGGATCAGAAAACCGGACCGAGACTCACATTTTCAGCTGGTCTCAGTTTGCTTTCAAACAACCTCTGGTGTGAATACACTGGACTCCATTCAAACCAGCTACAGAAAATGTATATCTGGTTGGACTTCATGAGCCACTGTTGTTGGGCATCGTGGTAAAAATTAGCCAAATGTGCACAACAGAAATGCAGCTTCAAAATTCCATGTTGTTTTTATCCGGTTCTGTGCTCTGTCCCACAACCAATGGGAGCAATGATCGTCACCTGCATGGTTTTATTTGCAAATTATAGTCCTTTTGCAAAAAAAAAAAAGAAAAAAACACAACGTGAAGAGAAACCACTACAAAAAAGGTCCCTTTTTTGATCCAGACCAACCAAAGGAATAGACATTAAATTTCAAGTTCCAGCCATTTACTCTTTGTGTGGATCTAACACCAGCAAATTCTCAGGCAATCTTGCTGATTTTATAGAGTTTGAATAGGATATGATTGAAAAGTTTAGCACTTTAACCGTGTTGGTCTTTTATATTTGCCTAGTTTGTGCACAGTTTTAAAATTGCTGAAGTCAAACCATTTAAACATCAAAAAGATATCGCATGTAGAGCTAACATTACCATCAAAGCTGTGCTCTTATCTATGTGTGGCACCGTTTCCCGAATGTACCTCAAATAATTCAGTTTTTGTCTGTTCATGTCCTGCTAACAACGACTCCTTCCTGTCATAAATCTCTCAGCACTGATGTGTTCGGGTGTGCTTGACACCGGTGATGTGCTCAAAGCCCAGACTGACCCTGCTCTTAACCGTGGACAGAGGATGGGTGGGTGGTCAGTGTGAAGCGCAGTGATAAAGAACAAAACGTTGAAAGCAATACAGAACGACCGGCTGTGACGGCCACCGGAAGATGAAAGGAAGAGCTTTCTATTGACATTGTGGGCTTGGTTCTGTGTTGGTCGACATCAGGTTCAGAGACTGAGGTTGGTGTTAATGTTTTTGCTGCAGCTTTCAGATTGCGAATCCAAAACAAAGCCTATCCAGCTCCTTTCAAAGAGCGGAAGGTTGCTTTGATAAGACGAAAACCCCTCATCATCATCATCCACTTTTCCCTCGTGTGTCTTCCAGCATTGTCATCTCTTAGAGATTAAAGATCTGATCACGTTAAGCCCCTGTTTTCATTCTGTCTGCATTATTTCCAAACTCGACGCCAAATCAAACAGTCCTTGTTGGGGTCTCAGATGGAGCAGCCAAAGCGTAGCGATATCTCCCAGAGGCAGTGCCAGCAGGTTTAAAAAAAGATCAACTCTGCCTGGAACTCACAGAGGTTCTGCTTTTATTACTTTCATCGAGTAAAAGGCAAAAAAATAAAAAATGGAGCCATTGACGAGAGAGACGTGTTACTCATCCATTTAAACCGTTTCACATGATCTGCATTTCAGCCTTGTGAGATATTATCACATCACATCCAGACTGTGTGATCTTCTCAAAATCTGCTGTCTTCAATTTTTGCACCACATGTTAATTGGAAAAAGACATTAAATGACTATAATCACCCAGACACTTACATTACTGTTACTTCTCTGTAGTTATGTTCAGGTTTTACAGGGTTTTTTTGTGTGTGTTTTGTGCACACCATGGTACAGATTCTTAGCATTCGTCTTGTTTCATGTGTTCCCTGCAGAAAGAAGTGAAGGATGTGTTTACAGCCATCACATTCGAGGTGGCCTACAGCCTGGGGAAGCATGTGATGACGGGACACCACGACCGAGAACTGCCTTCGCTCACACCAGTGCTGCGATGGAGGAAAGGAAACAAGATTGCTGTAAAGAATGAGGTACAATACTGAGACATAATGGCGATATGGATTCATAAATTGTGTAAAGCTTCAAATAATTTGGAATAAAACCCAGACTACAAAAATACAAAATCTTACCAAGTGTTTTGTCTAGTTTCATTTGTAGTTTTCATCTTATATAATATGTGTATATATTTATATATTCTTGAATATGACTAGTCCACTTAAATTGATCAGTTCTCTGATTTTACTTTTTATAGGTATATGTTTGAGTAAAATGAACATACTGATAACATGTCTGAAATTCCAAGCAAAAATTTTGTTTTTATTATCAGAAAATGAGAAATGGTCAAAATTACGAAAACGATGCAGTGCTTTCAGACATCAAATAATACAAAGAAAACAAGTTCATATTAATTAACAACAATACTAATGTTTTAACTCAAGGAGAGTTCAGAAATCAATATTTGGTGGAGTAACCATGAGGTTTAAAAAGGAGTTCAGTGCAGTGGTCTCATCATTTTTCCAGAGTTGATTACAGTTTTTTCTTTTTCATTTATAACATGGGGGAGGTGAAAAAAAAATCTGCCAGTAGAACTAAGTCTTTTTACTAATATTTAGGAGGGATTATTTACTTAAAAGACTCATGTATCTCACAGAAACATTATTTGTGAAGTAGTTTTTTCTTATTTCCAGTGTCCCAACATAGTTGCACTGGAAACTAGACAAAATTACTTGGTAAGATTTTGTGTTTTTGCTGTGTTTACTTCTGAAATAAAAATAAAAATATATTGTCACAAAGATTTCAGTCAGTTACTTTTCTGTAAAATGTCACGGAATACAGATAAAAATGTAGTATAAAATATTTTTGCTTGTTTTTAGCAGACCAGCAAATCACATTTAGCAGTTTTTTGTTTGTTTTATTGTTTCAGCAAAAATATGTCAGTCTTTTAAGATGACCTCATTTCCCTCATCACCTTGACTCTATAGTAGATTATCTTCACACCTGTTTCTTTACAGTTATGTTTCCCTGTTGGCCATCACAGGAATGTAGAAAATATGTCAACCAGAGCTTAAAATAATTTGGTTTTAGTTACTTATCATTGTCTTTTAGGAGTTTTTTTTATCTGAGAGGAATCTAGAGAGACCGATTTATTTTCTTTCCAACCCCCTGTAACGTTCCCCACGTTTCTCCACTCTCTGCAGTGTTTTTTTACTAGATAATAAATTATTATTTTTTCTTTAAGTATCTACAGTCCCCATGTGTTGGAAAGTAATCAGACTCAACCACTCATCTTAAATTTCCTTTCATCATTTAGCCTCATACCACAGTAATTAAAATCAAGAAATTAGATAAACTTTCCTGGAATAAAATCGTCTCAATGTCTTCTGCAGCGACGCAACACTGCCCCCTGTCTGATCACTGAGGCTTTGTGTTCAGTTCATGAACACCATGAGGTCATTTGAACTGTGTGTTTTGCGTTTCCTCTTCAGACCTGGTTTGAGAAGAACTGCCTGTCAGACGACTGCGCTGCAGACCTCAGGCTTCATGGGAAGCTCCTGCTCTCCGGGTGAAAAAACATTCTGCTTTGCAGCTGAGCTTCAATCTGTGTGTCTCTGCTTTCAGTTCAGAGACACCGAACTGATGTAATAAGCCTTGTGGGTGTGGGTAGGGGAACCATGACGCATGTCTGGAGATCATCCATATGTTTTTCCATAGACAGGGAGGTGCCTTTTCACATTTTTGAATCTTTTACTTTCTGTTTTATAAAAAACCCTGGATATGTTTCTCAATTTATCAAGACGTTTTTCTACAAGAATCACAATTTTAAAGGAAACTTTAAACATTGCTCATTGCTTCGAAGTCAAAGTTTAGTTAGCTTAGCTTATTTATTTCTATCATATTCACATTCAAATACTGTCATAGATATTTAGATAACTACTTGTTTAGAAATGAGTTTAGTTAGCTTAGCTTATTTATTTCTATCATATTCACATTCACATACTGTGATAGATATTTAGATAACTACTTGTTTAAAAAATAGATAGGTAGAAGTATAAACTTATTTAACACTGCCCCCTTTCTTCTAAATGTGTCTTATTTTATACATTATGTTTTATTTAAAGAAAAGAAAATGTATATATCTAAAATACAAAAAACTATTTGAGAACAATTTCTTTCACAAGAAATAAATAACATACCTAAGGAAGTTCTTTCAAACATACATCCACAAAAAAACTGTCTTTATGAGACTGATTTTGTTCTAATTGTACATTTAAAACAATAGTTTACTGAAGTGCTGTGTAAAATATAAAATCACTTCTAACTTAATCAAAAATATATATATATATATTGTAAAACAATAACAAAAAACCAGATAAAACTAATAAAGTTAATAAAAATACAATAGGATGGAAAATAAAATCCAAAAGTTTCTGCTCAACTAATGCTAACTGATTACGTTTTTGCTAAATTAAATGCTTACTAATCTACTAATAATATATTTTAACACTTCTCCTGTTTCTCTAATATGCCTGCTAGACTTCATGTCAGACCGCATTTGGCTCTTGGCGCAGTGCGTAACGTCTCCTTGAACGTGACGATCTCCAACTCTGGAGACGATGCCTACGACACCAACATCTACTTCAACTTCTCCAGAGAAGTTTTCTACATCAACTTCTGGCAGAAGGTCTGTAGGTCTCTGAGTACTTCCCGTTTCTTTACTGTTTCCCACGTATGTTCTGTAAACTATGCAGTTCTCTCTCCAATGCTTCGCATGTAGTAGTGAATAACTGTGAAGTGGATGAAAATGAATTGTATTTAATAATCTCAAAAGTGTGGATTGCATTTGTGTCCACCACCTTGGGTCATTACTTTTGTAGAAACTTTGCTGCAATACCAGCTTTACACAACTTGAGACTGGAAGTGTTTGCATAGTCTTCTTAGCAGATTAGATGGAAATTGTTAATAAAAAGTAATAAACTCTGGCTAACAGATGCTATATTTTAATCTATAACATTCCACTGTAGTTCTGGTTGAATGTTTCGGTCCATGTTCCTGCTTGAAGGTGAAGCTGTGTCCCAGTCTCAAGTCTTTTGCAGCCTTCAGCAGCTTTTCTTCAGAGATTAACCTGCATTTAGCTCCATCCGTCTTCATGTCAACTGTTATTGGCGTTCCTGTCTCTGCAGAAGAGTAGCATGATACTGCCACCACCGTGCAGTGTTGACGTAAATTTTGCAAGTTGCTTGGCAGTTATGTTCGTCATCCAATCAGAAGACCTTCTTCCATGTTTGTTGTGAGAAATTTGAAATGTGTTTTTCTCATTTACATTTCACTTTATTTAGGGTTAGTAAATTAAGGAAAACTGAGAATTTATAGATTTTTATTATTAAAAACGTGAAAAGCATGCATATTTTTTCTTCCATTTCACAGTTTGTTGGGCTGTGTTTCTCCACACGAGATGTGCATTTTCTCATATGCAGCGTCTGTGCAAAGCTTATCTAGGGTTATAGAAGAGAAGAGTAGTCTAAATAGTAAAGCACATAAAAAGAAATGTTTATGTGTGAGGACCTAGGAGTTAGACCTCCTGAGCTGCGTAGGTAGACGAGAAGATGAAAGGACAAGAAGCAGGGCAGCGCAGCAGGAGCAGCAACAGCTGTCCTGTCTCTGAGGGCAGCTCCTTCAGCCGACCTGTCATACATTCACCTCTGTGACTCATTCAACACAGACGTCTCAAGTCAACAATGCAGGAGTTACATGTGTGGGAACATGTCAGAACAGATGTTACCCAAGTTCCCACAACAAGTTTGGCTCCTGGACTTTTTAAACCACCTTATTCATGTCTAAAAAACTCTAATACTTAAAGGATATTCTTTGATTAGGTTAGGATAGGTCTATGGGTGATACAAAACATGTTAATTACATTTTTTACTCAAAATTCTTCCTCGATAATTAGATTTTGGTTTGTTCAGTTCAGCCTATTTTTAGTTCCTTTCACAATGAGCTGCTTTAGGGCCTCTTGTCACTTTGAACCCAAATAAGCTTCTGCTGGACACACCCCCCAATTCAATGTTTACATAAAAATAGCTGCAAACAGATACGCAATTATACAACCATACATCTTTAAAAAGTAGAAGTACAGCCTCCTGCACAGCTAATAATAAAGCAGCAAGCGGGTCAACAAAAAAACACTAAAAAACATTAACTTATTGCCAATAAATAGCTCGGTGATATTTTTTTAACCACTTGGCCTGTTTATAGAAGCAGTTGAGACCCAAACTCAACTGCTAAAAGTGAATTTTACAGTTTTGATGATTTAAACATACACTGTAAAAAGTCACCGTAGAATTTACAGTAACTTACTGGCAGCAGGGTTGCCTGCCAGTTACTGTAATTTTTGCAATAAAGAAATTACAGTAACTTTACAGTATTTTTTTTACAGTAGCCTTACTGTAATTCTATTACAGTTTTACTGTAATTTTATTACAGGTTTATTGTAATTTTTATTACAATCTTACTGTAATTTCTTTAAAATAGCACAGTAATTATATAACATGTTTACTGTGACTTCATCACATTTTTATCATAATAAAATTACAGTGATCTTGTAGAGTAACAAAAAGTTGTCATTTTACAGTAGTTTATGAAACTGCATACTTTGCTAGCTTTTAAAAGTTTAAATGTGAACTTGCAACTTAATTTACCAAACTCAATTTTTTTTTCTAATTAAAAAATATACATATATATTTTAAAATCACTTTATTTTTTTGTCAATTTAAATTTGACAAACTGTAGCAAAACATAATATAGTATTTTGCAACAGCAATATTTGCTTGTTACATATAAGTCAAAGTATTGCAACCAAAGTGAAAAATACTCTGATCTAAGAACATAACTGATACATTTACCCTCATGGTAATATTACATTGAATACAATGAATTAAATAATTTTACTAAAACCAAAGTGCCCAAACATCAAAGTTTCCAAGCAAACTGCATGTCAAAGTCATAAAAACAATGTTTTACCAGCTTTTCATGTAAAACTTGCAGTCAAAATTCTAAATGTCTGTTGTTTTCTTCCTTTGAAGGAAGCAAGGGATCCAGCAATGTCAAATATTGAAGTTACATATTTTTCAAAACTTTAGTGGAACCCCAAAAGTACATCTTAAACATTTGGGCAAGTTTGAGAGTTAGTGAACAGCCAAACAAAACCAACATGATTGAGTTCTGAGTTGGTTCTCCAGAAATCATCAAAGGGTTGCTGGAAGATAAAGAAAGAAAAACATGTTTTAATATTTGAGATAAAATAGCACATTAAACTGCATTTATGTCAGTTAAAGACAGACAGTATGAAAAGGAAACATTTAGTGGACAGACACTCTCTCTGACTTTCCTTCATTGTAGCCATCCTCCTGTCTGTCTATTAGAAATGGACAGGGCAGACAAACAGAGACAGGCAGAAAAAAAGACAGACAGGCAGAGAGATGGAGTAAGAGAACTGATTGAACTGACAAAACAGTTGAGGCGTCCTACCCTCAAACAACTTCTGCAAAAAGACCAGAATATAGCCATCTGCATATTCTAGGTGAACTGAACTAAAAAGCACTTGTGTTGCACATAATGCTAGCTGAGAAATAACCGAAGTTAGCTTTAGCAAACAAGCGAGAGGAGCATATAACCACATAAAATATATTTTCGTACACAAACACAAAACTGCGATACAATGTTTTTGAAAAAGTACTTCCCCGGTGAAAGTCATTGTTGGCCCCGCCTTCCCTTCCAGCCGGTAAAAATCCCACAATGCAATTAAAAATACATTAAAAATTTGCAGTACAGCTGTAAAATTCTGCACGTGATCCAGCGGTCCAATCACCTCCCATATACTTTGCATATGCATTTCAGATCACAGTAAAGAGCTGTATTTTCAAAACCCAGCCACCTTACTGTATTTTCATGCTGTAGCTTTTACAGCCATTTGTTACAGTGTACATACTGTAAGAGAAATATCTGTCCACTTCCACCTCACAGTTGTAGAGACAATAGATTTAACAGTATCTGCCTCTGCTAGCATCTGTGTGCTCACTTGATTCAAGGATCCGCTCACATCTCAGAGATTCAGCAGGTCAGACGGCACTCTCTGACAACATTCATCAGGAAGTTTCTTCTTTCATAATGGGCCCCTTCTTTTTCCTTCAGCTGCCTTTTTTCACCTCTGCAATACAGGAGATTGACGCCACAAAACACAAAGCTTGGGGTGGAGTTGAAAGCTCCTCACAAAGGTGAAATTGAATTTAAACAGAATACACACTGCAGGAAAGTATTAAAATAACAGCGAGAGCGTTTCAGTTTCATAGCAAATTTAATGAGCACAGCTGACATTTGGAGTCAGTTTACCAGGTTGCCCCAAAGCCTCATGTTGCTAAGGAAGATGATAAGTCAGGGTGGTCTGCTGCAGAAAGGAAACAGGAAGTGAACAGTAGGAAAGGATTACAAAGAGGCCACACAGCAGATTTATTACCGTATGCTCTAAGCAAAATTGTAATTACTAACTTACAAGTCTGAGGTGATGATGTGACCCTCTTTTCCTGAGCTAAAGTCAGCAAACCCTCTGAGCCTTTTTCTGCACTTGGCAAAGCAGCAGTGAGACACGTGTCTCCCCTCAGATTTAAGGTTGGAGTGAATCATTTCTCTCATGTTCCTTCACCACAAGGTGCCAGTAACCTGTGGAGATGAAGAGGCTTAAGGAGAAAAAGAAAATCCTACGCTAGGTTAGCAATTTTTTCCTTCAGATATGTTTATTTTTTCTTCAAATCTTCAGTTTTCTTCTATGTTTTTGTAAAGAACAGCAGATGTTTTATGCCACCAAATTGTCTTCCAAGTTTTATGAAAATTGTGCTAAATTAATAAATCATTTATTAATTCTCAGTCAGATAAAATAAATAGATAAAATAAATAGAATTACAACCAACTGGGTCCAGTTGGTGGTGGGTAGAGTACCCAAAAATTGTATTTAAGTAAGAATAGCACTACTTCAACATATTTTAGTAGTTGTAAAGTAGCTGTCCAAGAAATTACTAAAGAATAATTGTTAAAAAGACTACTCAAGAACTGACTTACTGATCAAAACGTCAAACCTTTAATATTAAAATTAACCAAAGTATAAATTTATATGGACTTTTTATTTTAAAGACTGAAAGAAAAATAATTACATAACAATTTGCAAAATAACCAAATCAGGCAAGATAAATATTTTTTTCAAATCAATTTCTTTCAGTATAAAACTCATTTGTCTATGTTCTGTGAAATTCTGATTAAAATAAGCTTGCTATTTGTTCAGTGAAATTACTCACAGTGAGTAGAATATCCAGAAATATTACTCAAGTAACATCATAGTTTTTAATAATATTACTTAAGTAAAAGTAAAAAGTATAAAATTATTCCTAGTCTACATCTTTTTCCAAAAGTAACTCATGTAATGTAGCTAGTTATTACAAATCTCTTGGTTCAATCATTGAGAATATAAATGTCATTCCATGTTTATCTTTAAGTATGAAATAATCTCGATATTCCTGTATTATTTACCCCGTAATACTCATTATCTCAGACAGGAAGTGACAGGACTTGATGTTTCAGAAAATCTACTTCACTTCCTCATGTTTATACCCACATTTTTTAGTACATCAGCATGCATGGTGAGATAGGAAACAGTATGACAGCAGCTTTCATATTGCTGAATGCTCTGACATTTGGAGCATATTAACAATGTGGTAAAAAGCCCAGAGGTTTGGAATGTGATTGAAGAAAGTGTAAACCAAAGAATATTTGACTCACTGATTTTCTTGGCTATATAAAGTGACATATTTCATAGTTAAGGCGATGAAAACATTCATCTGCATACCTACAAAGAATAGTATTAAGTAGGTGATGACTATGGCTTGGACTGCGAAGGCCGAAGCCAAGCCAAATGTCTAAATACTCTGATTGATGGGGACATTAAAACACTGGGAAGTCATGCAGGAAAAACAGGCCTCCTGTGTATTGTCATTCACACTGACACACCACTCCACAAGATGCCTCCGTATTCTCCAGAGCAGCATAAACAGAGCTGGTGATATTTAATAGCCCTGCTACTTGTGACAATCCCAATCCTGACTGAGAAAGAGCAGAGAGAGAAAGTGAAGAAGTGCTGAACAAACAGACCTCATCTCTCCCGTCACTGCAGAGGCGTACTGTGTACTGTGCCACATGTCAGCGCACTCTGCTCTTTCTCAACCAGCCAGGTGGTTGATGGGTAAATACGCTGACTTTCCTAATCTCAATCCTGCCTGTCCCCTTGGGATCAACACTGTTTGCACAGCAGCATGCAGAAATACAGGAAATAGAGGAAATTCCATTATTGCCAGTTTTGCTTGGGGACCTTCAACCCTCTACCGGCCTCCGTCTGGAGGTCTCCATTACGGGTTTATTTGAAGGTAACCTATTATGCTTTCTTCAACAGATTAGCATGGGCTATGCACATGTTCATTACATTTTTGCACAAAATAATTCTTAGATAATTATATTTTAGTCTGCTCAGTTCTGCCTATTTTGAGCTCCTTTCAGATTGAGCTGTTTTAGAGCCTCTTGTTACCTTAAATCCAAATAAGTTGCTGCTGGCCTCGCCCCCCAACTCAATGTTTACACTTGCACATGAAAATGGATGAAAGCAGATACGCAGTTATATGACTGTACATCTTTGAAAAGCAGAAGTAGAGCCTCCTACACAACCAACAGGATTCCAGCACAGAAGTCAAGCATAAAACACTCGTCTTTTCCAGCAGCCATTGTACAGCACATACTGTACGTTAAAACCAGCTAACCAAACGTTATGAAGCTCGCCTGCCGTTGCTAGGTAGCAGACTGGACTTCACTGGGGTTGCTGTGTGAGGGGCAGTACCTGTTTATTCGATGTCATATTCAGAAGGTTTCAATTCAACTAAAAAATACTTTATTGATCCCAAAGGAAAACTTAATGTAACTCATTTAATTACAGAGTTGGTGTAGATGGCTGTGGGCAGGAAATATCTCCTGTAGAGGTATTGGAATAGTTTTTAAAATGACTCATTTTCCAGACACCAAAAAACATTCATTTATTTCCAGAAAACATTTGGGTGTTTTTCTTAAGCACTTGGGCAGTGTTTAGAAGCAGCTGAGACCCAAATGAAAGTACAAAAATGTGCAAAATGTGAATTTTTCATTATAGGACCCCTTAAGATAACTCAATGAAGCCGGGGGAACTACTAAGCAGGAGGTAGCTGGATGATAACGCAAATGGATGTCTGCTTTTAAATACGTCAACATAGACTATCACCACCTCTTCCACTGGCCTCTTATTCAATATTCCAAGAGAGTGCAGCCTCCCTTTTTATTTTTTATTTTTTTTACCCCTGCTGTTGTGCTCCCAGACCTGAGCTCAGCTTAAAGCCTCTCAGTGAACTCTCACTGAAAGAATTCTTACTCCTCATGGGGTCAAGCCCTCAGTGTTTACACAGCGCAGCCTGCGAAGCTCTATACTGTTTAGACAAGCTTCCAAACACACAGTCTGGCTGTTGTCCAATTACCCACCCGCTAAGACGTGTGTGCCATCATTGCTTTGTGCATTCTTTGTTCAAACCTGATTTAGAACTCCATGAAAAACTCAAAACCCATTCCTTCAGCTTGGAAACATGATATTCTCTGATCGTACTGTAAATATTAGGAGGGATTTGCACCTGATGGTTCTCTCTTGCAGCTAATTTGTTTATTTAGTCTACCATTCAAAGCCACTTCATTTTTCCCCCCCCGAACTTATCAGAGCGGATTTCTTTGTGCTGCAGTCTACGTCTTGCCTACTGGTTCTTCCTCTTGCTGTCATCCGTCTCCATGCCTGTCACCCAGCCTGTCTCCACTTTGTCTGTTCTCATCGCCTCCTCTTACTCTCTGTCTATCTTTCTTTTTGCAGGAAGAAAAGGGTATTTCCTGTGGACTCGTCGATTTGGACTTCCTCAAATGCAGTGTGGGATTTCCCTTCATGAGAGCTCAAACAAAGGTAGTCAGGTCTAACATGCAGCTTCTAGCTCTAGTTGAGTATGTGTGACTTGCTTTATTGAAAACTGCTCATTTTTGTTCTGGTTTTGCTCTCTGCAGTACCATTTTGCAGTCATTTTTGACACAAGTCAGGTTTCTGGGGAAAACGACACATTGCAGTTCTTGGTTCAAGCAAAAAGGTATGGCTGTTACAAACAAGTTATCTTTTTTGAAATTTGTTGACTAAAATACAGGGTGAATATTTTTACATCTTATGCTTTTTAACCTTACACCACATTACAATCAAAAATATATTTAATTTGGAATTTAATTAGATAGTCCAACTGATTCATAGTTGCAAAGTTAAAGAAAAATAAAACAAGTGCAAATAAACATTAGAAAAATGTGTCGTGCAAATGTGTTCAGCCAACTTTTGCTAAGACTAGTTTGTAGTTTGCCACAAGTAAGTTAAGGTGACACAGGAAACATGGTGGTAGCAGCATGGTGCTGTGGGGATTCTTTTATCCAGCAGGGACAGAGAAGCTAGGTAGAGTTGATGATAAAATGGATGGAATAAACACAAAACAATACTTGAAGAAAATTTGTTTGAGTCTGCAAAAGACTTGAGACTGGAGCGGAGGTTTACTTTCTGGCAGGACAACCTTCAGCATCCAGCCAGAGTTTAGATTAGATTCAAGTTTATTTATTCTAGCATGACCCAGTCAAAAGTCTAGACATAAATCCAACTGAGAACCTGTAGCCTGACTTTCAAATTTATGTCCACAAAAGCTGTTCATCCAGTCTAGCTGAGGAAAGAAGAATGGGCCGAAAATACAGTCCCTGGATGAGCAAATCTGGCAGAACAATATGTGCATACCACACTTTGTACACTTGTACACAACTGGAAAATTTTTCCTCCCCTTCAAAATTATGCACCACTTTTCAATGGTCTGTCACATAAAATCCCAATAAAATACATGGAAGTTCTGGTTTTAACGTGAGAAACTATGAAAAATGTTAACATGACAAATAGACTGCAACCTTATTGCTCTTTGTATTTTTAGCGCCAACCCGGAGCACAAACTTTCCGACAACAGTTTAGACCTGTCCATCCCTCTGATCCACGAGACAGACACCACGATTACTGGGTAAGAACAAACCGGATCAGCCATGATGCTACTGTTCCTGCTTTACAAACCTGAAGCTGTCTAACAGACATTTGAGTCACACATGGTCTGGATTTCCATCTGTTCAGGAAGAGAGGGAGTGTTTTTCTCCCTGTGGAGGATATCAGCTCTGAAACCCTTATCTTTGATTACTTTATCATAGCTCTGCTTCACAGAGGAAGAAGAAAGATGTAAAACAGCCCATATTTGCCAGAACTCTGACATGTGATAAGGCAGCTGTGGCTGATGTTGAAGGAGGCTTCAGACTAAAACTGGACACATTTTTCAGTTGCTAAAGAAAACCCCACTGAACATTTCTGAACCAAACTGTCTGGAATCGTCCAGAGTCTCATTTTTAGGACTTTACAAGTTGGAAAAGAGAAAAAAAGAAAGTCAGGAAATGTATTTTTATTTTAGACTTGTTACCTCTACGACTGTTTACAAGTTGTTTTTATCCAATCTCTGTCCCTTTACTGACCATCCATTTAACTATTTATCCATCCATCCGTTTATCCGTCCGTCCATCATTTCTCTCTTTATGTTAATTTGTCTGTTAAATTTTGAAATTTGACCACTGCACAGATATCTCTTAAAAATTTAAGGTTCATTTGCTTTGAGAAATGTCTGTGAATCCTGGTTGGAGTAAATGTTTACATGTGTTATTGAACCAATCTTGCAGTGTGGTGACACCAGGCTCTTTCTCATATGGAAACTCCATCGATGCCTCTCGTTTCATCCAGTTGGAAGACATGAAATGCAACTTTCAGCCTCTCAATCTGACTTTCCAGGTGCAGAAAGTTTCTATTTTTAAATATTTCCCTACATTATATCTATTTCATTTTCTCTTTTCTTCTTCTCTTGTTTCTTCTTGGTGGTTCCAGGCCATAAACAAGGGGCCCAGCAGGCTGCCCGGCTCCACTGTGGACATCAGGATACCCAACCGACTTGCTGGCAACGGACCCGACATGTTCCATGTGGTGGAAACCCAAGTGGGTACCAATAACTGTCCATCTACATTACTTATCCAGCAGGAGTCATTATTCAATGTTTAGTTTACCAGGAGAAAACAACAAGTTTTCTATTTTCCTTACTCATATCTTTTGACCATGCATGATGGGATCAGGAACCCGAAGCCAAAATGTTGGTGTTGCCACTAAGACTGCCGTTCCATTTTGTTTCACAATATTTCTCATTTAGATGAAGAAACACAATCCTCCCGGTGTGTTTAGGTGTTTTTCTAACCTTTACACAGCTTCTTTTCTCTATAGCTAGATCATGGAGGAGCTTAAGCTGTTAATTGTACTTGCTGTGAATGGGCAGACAGTGATAGTATATCCCACCTTCTCCAGTCCATCTGGAATCACTTTCATGGGATCAGGCAGCTTGAAAGGATCAGGGACCTGCAGAGCGGGCTACTGAGTCGTACCACCCCAAGCCTGGAACCACATATCATAAGCTGTAACATATTCCAGCTCCCAACTCATTGGGCAGTCACACCTTTGTATTTTATAGCCAGGTATCTTTCCATTTAATACATCATTAAAGATAGTGTTTATATTTCTGGCTTTTACCCCATATGTTCCCGTTTTTAGGCCCCCAAATCCCCAAATGTCTAATAAAAAAATCCCTAAAGTTAGTGCAGCCACAAAAAGAGAGCATGAATCTTCACTTTAGCCAATTGCTGGCAGACATACAGTCATGTTGGGAAGCAGCAGGGTGGACAATAAGGAAGAACTGAGGAGAGGCTTCAGATCTGTCAGAGGAGAGGGGCAATGGGGCAGTAAAACATACACCTCCTAAATCACTCCATATGGGAAATGTGTGGGAGGGGTGCCAACTTGTTGCAGGGAGAACTTCCTGTGAGCTCTGGAGACTCATAACAACAGTAGAAATGGGTCCTTTGTGGTAGCAGAGGTACTGTGCTGACATTCTGGGGTTAAACTTGTATCTAAAACTTTAAACATTTCAAACCTACTTTTTTACCTGGGTCATAGATGCTTATTTGAGATATAAAACATACCGTATTTTGTCCTCAACAGGCCAAAAGGTGTTTGAAGTCACACCAAACAAAAAAAAATTCAAAAGCAGGATTCTGCAGCCTTTTTTTTTCTTGCAGATTTAGTTACGTCCTTCAACTAGAGCCCACTTCTTAGAGAATAGAGTAAACCCCACCTCCTGATCTTTAACTTGCAGTTTTAGCATCTTTGCACATAGCATCTACTCTATCTTTTCTTGTTTTGAGTTTTTAGAGTTTCACAGTTAGGTGAAAAAATTAGGACAGCTGACGAAAGGATGTGTGTTATATGATATTTACATATATGGATACTAAATATTTGTGTCAACAAGACTGAAAGTCTCAACAATTAAAACTGTAAACCTTTTTGAAAATATTTGTAAAATATGATGGAAAAAAATACATTTTGTTTGTTTGCTCCTGATTGTTGAAGATGGTGAACACAATGGAAAGATCCAAAGAGCTGAAGCCTCCAGAAACAATATTGTAGCAGCCTAGAACACAGAAAAACAAAGCTTATTGTATTGTAATATGAATGAATTTGGTCACAATATGTCACAGAGTTAATTGAGAGGTTCAGTACTAAGATGTAAACTTCAAACTAACTCTATTGAACTTGTTAATGAATAGTGCAATTATTTTTGATAAAAATGTTTAATTCTTGTGTTATGTAATGTGTTTAGGTGTCAGATGGTCGAGGGAACTGCACCCTCCACAGGAATCCGACGCCCTGCACCATCCCCCAGGAAAAAGAAAACATCTTCCACTCCATATTCTCCTTCTTCACCAAATCTGGTCGCAAAGTCTTGGTAAATAGGCAACTCAAAATTTTGTTTGTATTTATCACACATTCTTTCACTGCTTGTCAAATCCATGTATGCTTTTTTTTTTTTTTTCCCCAGGACTGTGATCGGCCTGGAAGAGCATGTATGGTAATCTCCTGCAGTCTGGGCCCACAATTAAAAGAGGAAGCTTTGAACATAGACATAAAACTTTTGCTGAACACGGAAATTTTAAAAATAGTAAGATGTGCTTTAATAAGTCAGTAAATTTGGTTGAATGTTATGTAAATTAGAAGCATAATGGTGAAACTTTATGCCTACAGGATAGTTCCTCTGTGATCCAGTTTGTGACAAGAGGCAGCGTCCAAGTCAATCACAGGGCAATAGAGATGCCAAATGGGCTGCCAGAAGATATTTCAGTAAGTATTGTGTTCTTCTCACAATATTGGAAAAAATTATGTATTTTTCCTTAAGTATGCATAAACAGACATAATTTTTTTTTCTCATCTAGATTTAAAATAGACAACTGTTCCATACTGCTAGCTTTAACAAATAGGCAATAACCAATATTTTCCAAAATAATCTTTATCACTTTGAAGCAGCATTACATTTAGATCTTGCAGCACTCTTTAGTTAAAAATGTGATGTATTTGATGCATATTTCATGATTTTTTTTTATTAGAATAATCAGCAATTGAGAGTTGATCAGTGATTCTCAAACTTTTTGGAACAAATACTCTGTCACTAAATCTTAAAGTTTCCAGGTACGACCATATTGACAGGCATTTTAAAAGTAATACATTAGAACAGGTTTTATTATATCCTTCTACACTACATGTAGTTCACTACATTTTGATTCTTAATTTTGAGTGGAAAAATCAGAAGTTTTAAACGAATTCCAACTTTATAACCCAACATGGCTCATGTGTTCAAAATATAGCATTTGCATTAATAAATACTTAGTTGCTCGTTTAGATGTTTAAATATCCTTAGATCTTTCATACATGTTGGCGTAAAATTCAAAGAAACATTTGTTAGATTAAATGTTTTAGTTATCTGGTCACTGAGGCAGCCTTTGGTTTTCTGACCTATAACTGGCGCACGGATAGGTTGGGATGATTTTATTCACATGTTCTGCCTTCATAACTACCCAGCAGAAATTGTTCTCGGTTCTCTGCTATCCCCTTCAGCTTAAGCTTGGAGTTTTTCTCCTTGCACATCTTTTTAGATTAGTTTCTGTTTGGCTGAGTACGACCAAAGGTAATCCAAGGTCCTTTTATTTGTACCACAGTTTGAGTACGTTGCGATGAAAACAGTAATCTTCCTTTGATGTCAGTTTGAAAGAGTTGGCCTTTCAAACCTTGTTTGTTCTGGCTGAGAATAGAAGCCAACTACCAAAATTAAAATCAGTAATGATGAGTAGCTGTGCTTTATTACCATAATATATGCGGTTAATCAGGTTGTGATTAGGCATTCTTTAAGCCACAAAAGAGCTCGAATGTGGATCAGCTAAATAAAGAAAATGAGAACAAGAACCAGCTGCTATACTGTGCTTTGACTTGAATCGACTCCTTCGAGGGTCTTCAGCTGCACACGGGGCGCCCCCCTCCCCCGCTGCTGTTTGCTGAGTGATTAAATGGCTCAGCAGATTAAATTTGACAATTACGCCAAGTAAGGAGGCGGCTCGCATGGGGATCTCTTGAGAGATTGGTGTGCTGACTGGGTTGCCACCAGGTTGACCCCGAGCTATGATGGTGCTAGGAAAATTCAGACCCGGTATTAATACGTCCATACCACACAGCTCTTTCAGCACTTAGAGTGTGCGCTCTGTCCCCTGACCATTGCTCTTATGGCCTTCGGTAAACACTCATGCTCTCTCCCCTGGGATCACAGCGAGCAAGAGTACACAGTGATCTCTGATCCCAGGATGTCCTGAAATCCCTGGTTTTTATCAGCCAGGAGATCCTAGTGAACCCTCATACCATTAGTCCGGTATAAAAAGTGATTTGCTTTCTTACACATTCCTTCAGTTTTTGATTTTCTGCTATGCTTGTATGTTTCACCTTGGAACAAAGAATAAACACTAAAAGCATGTTTTGAAATGATTTAATTTATTAAAGGTAACCTATTATGCATCCTTCAACAGGTTAAGATAGGTCTATGTTCTATACAAAACATGTCCTTTACATTTTTTACATAAAATCATTCTTAGGTAATGATATTTTAGCTGGTTCTGCCTGTTTTGAGCTCCTCTCAGAATGAACTAATTTAAGACCTCTTGTCACTTTAAATACAAATAAGCTGCTGGTGGCCATGCCTCCCAACTCAACGTGTACACTCGACATGAAAATGGCTGCAAACAGATGCGCAATTATACAACCGTACACCTTTGAAAAGCAAAAGTAGAACCTCCTGCACAACCATCAAGAATGCAGCAAGTGGTTTATGGATGTTAAGTCAACAACAAAAGACTTGTATTTATCCAGCAGCCATTGTACAGCAGTAAAACCAGCTGGCCAAATGTCCTGGAGCTCTGCTTGTGTTGCTAGGTGACTGGCTGGGATTTGCTCAACAATCGGGAGGTTTTTCAAGCGGCTTACTTTACAGACACAAAAAAACATTAACTTGTCACCAGAAAACATCTTGGTGGTTTGTTAAAGCTCTTGGGCTTTAACAAACCACCAAAGCAGCAAAGACCAAAATGGAAGAATACAAACATGAAAAATGTGAATTTTGCATAATAGGTCCCTTTTAAGTGGTAAATTCAATTCACTGTCCATATTTAGGAATACAGAAGTGAGTTCAGCTGTTGAACTGGGATGTTTAGAGTTGAGACCAATGACCAGTAGACCAGTTTAATCTGTTCTGTTCACATAAATATCTTGGTATGCGTAACGACAGTTCAATTTCAGGAATCTGGATCCAGTGATTGGAGTGTTAGCGTGGGAAAATATTTAGAAGAAATATTCATCATCACTTTTACATTTGGTTTTGTCTTGACACACACTTGGCATCTCCGGCTAAATTTCAGTTCACAGGGAGACTCATGTTCATCTGTCTCTTATGTAACTCTGCTGCCTCTTTTGTCTAAAGCACATCATGCAGGGCTGTGATGTTTTAGACAGAGCATTGTTTCGATTTGTTTAAGATATTTTGAAAATATATCCATCTAGGTGGCTTTTCACGACAGGCTTCAATGCAGCGTTAAGCGGCCTTCGCTTTCGTTAATTAATTCACTACAAATTTGACTTTTATTTTAATAAATCAGTCATTGAACAGAAACTGATTTCATGTCAAATGGGTTTGAACAAGGTCACTGAAACACATAAATCAGAGAAATGTGATGTTTGAATTACAGATTGTAAGAGTATTAAAGCAACAGCTTAAGCAATTATTAAAACCATTTAAATAGTTTCCATAATTGTAGCCACATTTATTATACAGCTAATCTTCCTTCCACTGTTTTTATGTCTCACTTAAATCAGAGAGAACTTTTTTAGGTAGACCAACTCTGTTGTCAGTGATTTATTATCCAGCAGGCAGCTTTCACTGGAGTCATGGGAAACTTGTTCAGATTGCTCCCATTTATGGCACAGCTTAGATATCTTTAATAGCTGCCAGATTTTTAAAAAATTAATGATTCTAAACCCAAAGAACTCCCTTACCATCACGTCAAATCAAAAAAGGGAGAGGGTGATGTAATGTTATTAATTGTTCTAACCTAAATGCCTGCTTTCCTCAAGAAATCAAACCTAGTTTTGGAGCTGTTGTCTAAAACATGCTTTATACAGGCCTGTACTTTAGAAAAATAAATGCATTTTGAGACACATTAGGTCTTCTCACATCAATAAACACAACCGGGTTTGATGTGTTTCTGTGTGTGCTTTAGTGTAGCTTGTGCTTTAGGCCAGAAGCTAATTTTGCCACGACATCACCAAAGTTTATGATTGTCTCACAAGTGACTAAATAGTTATTAGCTGAATTAATTAGAAAGTAGTTCACACTACCGTTGAAGTCACTTTGGCAAGTTGAGCTGAATGTTTCTTCATAAATGCAGAGTAAACAGAGCGTAGATGTGACATTGCATGAGGTCATGTTCATGTTTTTTCCTTTAATTCTTAAAGTAAAATCTCTGGCTCAATGCTTTGTTTCATGCAACCACATAGTGGTTCAGTGTTTCACATGGGACATTTGCACTTTACTCTGGTAACAGAAAATGCTTTTCTGTTTTACACTGAGTACGTCAGCAGAAGATGGGATACAGTAAATGGAAAAACATGGAGATGTCAAACAAAAGGGAAGCAAACCTGCTCAGAAGTAAACTGGATTCGCTTAGCAAATTGTTCATGGCTGTAACCAGTCTTTACTAGTAGACACAAGCAGATGCAGCATGCTGAATAATCACTTGCTACATAGAGTATTAGAAATTGATTAGAAAGATGTGAAGTTAAGCAGCTCTGAGTGTGCAGCATATATGTGTTAATGTAATAATAACTGGAAAGATCTGCTGGTTTATATCCCATTATTCAATTAATCATGGGGTTATTTGATACTAAATTACTAAAAACATTTTAGAGGTGCAGCCATTATATTATTACTCATATTATGAGTAATAGTTCCATTGTAATGGTGCACATGTGGAGTATATTTTGCATCTCATGCCAAGAAACATTTGATGTGGAAAACAAATAGATGAACAAATAGAAAAAAAAATCCAAACACTATTTTATCAACATTTTTGTATTTTTTGCAGGGAAATATTTAATGTAAAGTCGTTAAGGGTTGTTAGCTAAGGGCTAACATCAACTATTACTACAAACTTGCATCTAAGATAAATTTACTAAAACTACCAACATCTCACTTTAGTTAGAATGATAATTCTGCAAGGTAGCACAAAAATGGGTTTAGGAGAGATGCAACTTTCAAAAGAAATGAGAAAAGATTAAAATAAGGACAATTTTTAGTAACTCAGCACATTATCCTGCCAGTTGTTTCCAGTTGGTGCTGCAAACAGCTGGTGTAGCATGAAATCCAAAGGCCTCTTAGACTTATCCTGGCTCTACACTAACCAAAAAGTATAGCCTAGAAATTAGTGATTATTAATTACGTCAAATTAAGTTACATGAATTTTCAAGTTATACTGATTTAGCATGTAGTACGTCTGCTCTTCGGTCCCAGAGTTACATGTAGCTCCTTCTCAATTAAGTCGATGTTCTGGACCAGAGCTTTTTTTTAATACACAATATTACTTTGTCATCAGCGCGTGACTTCATGTGCATTCTTTTGTGCATGTGTTTTGTATTTGAGTGTGACTCCCTAAATCTTGCTGTGTTTCAGCTGGTGTTCGAGGCTCTCCACAGTCAGGAGCCCAGGGGTTACGTCGTCGGCTGGATCATCGCCATCAGCCTCCTGGTGGGAATCCTCATCTTTCTGCTGTTGGCTGTGCTACTCTGGAAGGTAATCACACACAGAAACAGATATTTAGATATTTTTCAACATGCAGTGTGCAAAAACTAATAAATAGTGTGTGTGACAGTCTGTTGTACACTGGTCAGATGTCAGCACGGGATCCAGTTGACGAGAGGCAGCTGGAGGTCGGGGAAAGGAGGCAGGGGTCAAAGCTTTCTTAAGGGCTTTGACAACCATGAAAAGGACAAATCATAGACTGGGCAGTAATTCACACCATACCGCCTGCGTGAAAAAACGAATTCAAAAAGGAAATGATAATTACACTGATACCCAAAGACTCTGTTAGCACAAAACTCTTTTTCACTACTTCATCTTCCGTCTGGAATACCACAACGAAACTTTGGAATGTCGGTCCAGGGACACATTATCTGACCTATTCCCAAAGTGCTCAGATCCTGCCAAAACAAACCCTGCTTACAAGTGTGGTGCATGTCCTGTATTGCTTTTATCAGGAAATGCCTGAGAGGAGTGCAGCTCTATATCAATACAGGTTAGTTGTCAAATGTAGATAAATGGATGGCAGAATTTTGTATCACTTTTCTGCTTGACATAGTAATGTTAAAAGCTGCTTCACAGTATAGCTTCCCTAAATAAACAATACATGTCTAGAAGACAAATATTTGCTTTGCAGCTGTATATCCCATGGTTTTATATTTAATTCCAATTTATGGATGCTTGTGGACAGCATGGCCGACTCTGAAGTCCAAACTGATTTCCTGTCCCCAAGATATCGGTCTTCCATCTTTTCTCAGTGGGAGTAGTCTCAGCTTTCGGATGTTTCACTCGAAGATATAATCAATCACCATTCACTTGGGGTCTTACATGTTTTGCAGTTTAACATTGTGTTATTTTTTTAAATAATGCAGCTGAAACAGGAGGCTGTTGTAGATAAGCGTTCACTGGTGGTGTTTTTAAAGAAACTCAGCTGCTCTGAGTCAGCTGGAGAAGTATTTATATTTTCAATTGTTCATGTTAAATGTTGGTGTATTGTATTTAACAACCTTCTACATGTGGTAAAAAAAAACACTGCAGATTTTCATAAACAGCAACATGTATGGAGATGTTTTTCTTCAGAGTTTGTGGGAAGAGCTAAAAGCAGGGCAATCATAGAAGAAAAACTGAGGCAGAGTTTTATTTTCCAGTCAGTTGATGACCCAAAACTTACAGCCAGAGCTACAATATATACATGTGTTCATTTGGTCTAGTCAAAGTCTAGACCTGGATCTAAGTGAGCGGTGAGACTTTAATAGTTGATTTTGGAGGCTGAAAATAAAGACACGCTGCCCTTTCCAGAATTGTTTGCCAAATAAAAACATGAAATCCATGTAACTCCTTTCCACCTTAAATTTTTAAACTAATATGTGTGGGAGACCTAAAAATCTCAATGCATTCATGTTTGTGGTTGCAATGGCACAAAATGCAAAGACGCTTAGAGTTATTAACTACTGCAGGACAGTGTAGTAAAGTTAGCAATGTAAGCTCAAATACCAGCAGCGAGGAACGTTTTTTTTGTTGTTGTTGCTACTTAAACTTAGTTGATCACTTTGGGTTTTATATGTCACTTGAATACTGTTTGGTGAAAATCTCTGTTACAAGCCAAAAACATGATTTTTGAGAGTGATATTACACTCATTTTAATGTTTAAAAAGCTATGTTAAGGGACTAAATGAATATTTCTTGTATAAACATTTTTTTTTTCAACTATAGATTTGATTTGCAGCAAAGGAATAGAAACAAAAACATACACTGCAAAAACAAAATCAGTTTTTTGTATTTTTGTTTAGTTTCTACTGTAAATATTTTGTTGAAATAAGACAAAACTAAATTACAAGCAACTTTTCAGCAACATATAGAAGCTTGTTTTGGTCAATAATTCCTGAATATTTTTTTTTCTTTTAAGTACTAGTTCCACTGGCCAATTAATAAGACATTCTTCTCATTTTATAAATGAAAAAAAAACTGCTTGGACCTAGTACTTAAAAAAAAAAAAAAAAAAAAAAAAAAAAAAAATTGAGGACTTATTGTGAGAAACAAGCGCCTAGATTTTAAGGAAAAGTGTATTGTTTGGTGTTT